>JAMKCH010008477.1:0-57676 GCA_023653785.1 Ophioderma brevispina
ATAACATCACAGGGGAATCCCCAATTTTGCTGTATGTTTTCTTAAAGTATAAACAAGTCGACTCAGTTTCTTTTTAAATTTACATCTGGGGAATTCCCTTTCCTCCTATTGTGCAATCTATCTAGTGGTAAATAACAGGGGTGAGATCAATTAGCAATGGGGATTTCCATAATAAACAAAGTGCTTTTCCGTGAGAACAGTTTATCTCAAATAAAAATTGAGAAAAATAATATTTTTAAAACAACAATTTGAGTCGAATAGAAACCGACCTTTTTATTTTTCCCATGAAAAACAATACAATCTAGCGAAAGTGGAAAACATTATTTTGGTTGGTTTGGACAAAACCTAAGCAAAAACAAGTGTTTCAATTTGAGCTAGAGTAGGTATTGTCATGGGGATCAAATAAAATTCGGTCACGCATGTGACATCCCGAAGTATGGCCTTTGTATGTTTTTTTATAAACCGAAATAATATAATAATAAAACTCTGCTCAATTTTGTGAAATTATTTTTTTTTCGCAATTTTGTTAAAGTAAAAGCTATTTCAAACTATAGTGTATTGCAACACGTAAACTCACGGAAAAAATAGCGCGTCCCGGCGAAGGGTGGTATGTCTAAATAGAATGACCACAAGTGATTTTTACCCAGCATGCCCAAAATTGTATCATCCTAAATATTAATGTTAGTTGAGATCATGGAGCATTTCAAAGATTGTAAAGGTGACCCAATATTCTCTCTTCATAGAGGGCTTTCACCTCACTTATGCATAACCATAACAAAAGGTGTTTTAGTGTAGTATTCCTTATTCAGATCAATTTAATACCCGACCAAAGTACTGTGCTATTCAAAGTGTACCCATACTTTTATATATACATATCCACATGCATGTGTGTTTAGATTTAGAAAGTCTCCAGAAATTTTGAAATGACTTTACCATTCCCGGCAAGATGACCTCTATAGCAGAATGCACAACAAGTCAGAGTTGAAGTTCTTAATTGTTAACGAATCCATGAAAGTCTTCGAAATACATAATCGCTTTGAAAAAAAGTGAGCATTTTACTCGTAACGACCTAAAATATGATAATTACGATTACATGTTTGGTAGTAACGACCCGATACATATGCCTAGTATCACAGACTAACCGCGTGTGTATGGTTTGAAAAGTACACCTTTTTCCAGATTTCAGTGTTTTTGCTCCCTTTTAACGTTACGTATGTATCATGCAGAATCGATTATGAATGATGAATCAATGAAAATGATAATGGTAGACGTTTCATATAGAAGTCCCATTGCATGCAAAATGAGATATTACAAATTGATTCCGTTCATGCGCTGTATGCGGTGGTACAGTAGGATTGACGGAATGAATGGTAATACCCAGGGCGTAGCTAGCTTGTTCGGGGACCCGGGGACAAAAACCAAACTGGGGCCCCCTAGGTATGCTTGAAACTGGTGTTGGAAATGGACGATGCTAATAAAATACATTGTTTTCGTGTGGCTAATTGAAAGTAAAATGTTGAACTAAAAATGTAAGAATCAGAAACAAAGTGCGTTGTAAAAAAGAAAGACTCTAACCTCTAATTCTTTGAATAATATATTTTGCGTTTCTTCTCCCGTTCTTCTTCGAGATCTGCCCTTAATAATTAATTGCTATTACTCATAATGCAAATTTAGGATTACAAATTAAGTTGTTTCGAATGAACAGTGGAACAAACAAGATATCATTCGTGTGGGTAATTTAAAGAAAAAAAAAAATTTATCATAATACATCTGCTGAATGTAAATGATGACCAAGAGCTTAACATTAATACAATGAGGAGACCGTTCGAAAATCTTGAAGAATTTTTAAATTTTATTGAAATACGAAGGTAGAGAAAACTCTTTGTTTTTCTCTTCATTTTCAATCTCTCAGTGCCCTTTAATCTCCAGGGCCCAATATTCCAAATTTCTATAGAAACAAGTGTTAGACTTTAAAGAACCATATGGAATAGCATTCAAGGCTGAATGTGCCTTTGTGTCAAATACGTCAAGAGGTGGGTCAAAAATTTAAGAGAAAATACAACTAGTCATCTTGGGGACCATAGCATGGGTCACTGAATCCACGCTAAAGGGAAGTATGATTTTCTTTTCAAGGGGCCCTCCAGGGCCTTTATTTTTCTAAAACTCTTTTTCTCTAGATCGCTCGGGTCCCTAAATCCCTCATTAATGTAGAAAAAACTAGTGCTAGACATTAATAAGTAGTATTCAGGTCTGAATTTGCCATTGTCTCAAATAATGCAAGAAGTGGGCCCAAAATTTATGAGAAAACAGAACAAGTCATCTTGGGGCCCATAACACGGGTCACTGAATCCACGCTAAACTAAAGTATGCTTTAGTCTTCAAGGGCGCATCCACGGCCTTTCTTTTTCTCCAAATTCTTGTTTTTCTTTAGAACTTTCGGGCCCCAATTCCTAGTGCTAGACATTAATGAGTAGCATCCACGTCTGAATTTGCCATTGGGTCAAATAGGCTCAGAAGGGATCCAAAATTTAAGTACGGAATAACAAAAGACACCACCGCGGGCCCATAACTAGGGTCACTTAATCAAATGCCATTATAAGTTTGTATCTAGGGGCCCTGATAAATGGCCCATATTAATTTTAAAATGCAGACTTGCCTACATTGAAAATTAAGATAGCACTTCTCGCATATCGGTATCAGGCATTCTAAAGGGGCCCCCGGAATTAATAACAAGGATGAACTTAATATTATAGGGTGATAGCATTAGGCCTTGTTTTTCGAATTTGCAAATCTTATCATTTTTTTGTTCTCTCTCTCATCTCTTTCTTCCTCTTTCCCTCGTTCTTTTCTCTCTTTCTTTTCTCTCTTTTCTTTCTCTTTTTTCTCCAATTTCTTGGGGCCCCTAACCTCTCGGAGCCCGTGGACTTTGTCCACCCTGTCCCTATGGTAGCTACGCCCCTGGATAAACAATGGAAATAGAATGAACAAACAAAAATAAAATTAAATATAAAATGTTTAAATTCAAACTCAAATGTTGGTAGTTTTAAAATCTGGTCGAACAGTGGCAGCACCAGGATCATTTTTAGGAGAAGGGGGGGGGGGGTGAACTTTTCAGACAAAAATGGTTAAATGCGCGCAAAGCGTGAGAAAAAATGCAATTTCTAATAAGAAACCAATCAATGCATGGCATGTTCTCCCTGGTGCCCAGGTGGCCCAAGGACAACATTAAAATACAATAAAAACAATGTATAATACATAATAAAACTAGTTTAAAAAGACACACAAAGTACATATGAGAGAACATAAAAGAGAGTTCCGGCCACAGAGGAAATAAAACCTTGCGGCATACGCCATACGGACGGCCAGATGGCCCAAACACAAGGACAACCCCAGACACACCGCCCTCCAGGTAGGGGAGAATCTCTCACCCACGAGGGAACGGCGTCAGAGGAAGATCAGCGAAGGTCCACATGCCAGCCGCATGGCATAAGCCCCTGCGCAAACGCTCCAAAAAACCTAGGATTAACATAACAAGAAAATAAGATAACTGTCAGAAATCTGACACCCGAGGTTGGGCAAAAGCTCAGGACCCTTAGCTAACCACAACCCTACATGGGTAACGGGTCCCGAAGAACAGCCCCTTCTCGGATGTCCGACGTCGTCTGAAAAAAAAACAACAAATTAAACACTAATTAATTTATTTTAAAATAAAATGAAAGTGGTCACAATAATGCAATGTAAATAATAGCAGGATACCTCTTAATAAAATGGGAGCCTAATAGAGATAAAAAGACATAATTGCATCATATCAAATAGATTACATGAATTTAGACATAAAAAATAAGACGGCCAAACATTGCACTTGGTAATAGTTGAATTAAGTATCATGAGTAAAATATTGCACAATAAGCATCTGAAGAGTAATGGAAAATAAATAAATTAAATTAAGCACACAATGAATGTTTGAAAAGGTTTGTAGTAGCCGGAATGGGTTGTTTGCATGACCGTGGGAGCTTGTTCCAGGAAATGGAGCCCCGATACTTGAAAGTTCTTTTTCCTGAGCAAGTTTTGGGTTTCGGGGGAATGAAATTGCCCTGCTCACTGCCTCTGGTAAAATAAGGGGAATTATCACTGACTTTTTGGAAAATATTGCACAAATACATTGGGGCATTACCCGAAGTACACTTGTAGACCATTGTATTAAGATGGGTAGTTCGTCTGGTATCAAGGTCTTTCCAACCCAGACAATCAAGCATACTTTGGGTGTGAAAATGCCTATTGACTTTCAGGATAGTTTTACCTGCACGGTTTTGAAGCTTAGTTAGCTTGGTAAGATGTTTTTAGTGGCGTTACCCCAGACTACATCACAATAATCAAAGGATGGAAGAATGAGAGACTGATACATGGTGTTAAGGGTGTCATTTTTCAAGAAAGGACTGGTTCTGACTATAAAATGACCTATTTTTCAGTGGACAGAGTTCTGACATGGATTAAGTGACCCCTCCCAAGGGACTGCTGGAGCTAGGTATACCCCCCGCGTACTGAAGCTATTACCTCTTCAAGTACTGTATCATGAATTCTGACTTTCAAGATTGATGGAATTCTGGCAATTCTATTGGCATTCATTCATTCATTCAGAACGTTATTTCTTCAGATTATGTTTAATATGATACAAATACAAAGCATAGATATACAATAAGCCAAGTCTTTGTAAACAAAAATAACACTTCATGATATATTATAGTTGATAATATACATTATTCTTGTTAGATATATGACACAGAAAATGTGTAATCAAATCACAGCTCGCGATCAATGATATAATTAATGAAAATATAAGTGCGAACATGGCAAAGCATAATCGAGGAACAATTAGGAGTTCATAAGGGCCAAGTATGAACGAGGAAAGGCAAAATAAACCCCAGGGAGCTTTAGTGTTTGATCCTCCCCATTACTTATAAAGAACAACGTTTGAGTCAAATGATCAAAATAGGGGCAAGACAGACAACGAACAGAACATAACAATACAAAACAAGGACGACTAAGGGTAAACAAGGTGTGATCCAAAAACAGGATATAGCACGTTAAACAGACACATGTAAAAGTCGAGAGAAAAAAAAACCTGCATGCGAGAACATTTATGATGCGTGATGATAATAGCATTAGTTGTTCTTTTTTGCAGGTTGCCTAACGATTGTCAAGTTTATTCTTCACACTTGTTTGGGCCTACATATAAACAAATGAATTACGAGTTAACAAGAAGTACATTTAGGGGTCTGATAGTGACGTGCATTAAGTGTGGTATAGTGTGCTACTTCGCTGTTGTTTGTGAAGAGGCCATTGAAAGAATTAGGTCGAGTACTGTGAGAAATAACGGCTACCTGAAAAGCGCTATTGCGAGTTTGTTTATATCAAATATGGTCAGTATTTTTAAGTCGTGAAATAATGGTTTGGAGTGGGAAAAGTAAGGCGAATTAGAGCAAATGCGAGTTGCCTCTTTTTGCAGTCTGAAGATTTTATCGAGTTTAGTTGTTTCTTTACGCGTCCATAGGGCCATAGGGTTGCGTGTTTAGAGTCTGATGATAGCCCATGCCAAATTATTACAATATGAGATATAAGGGAGTATAAGTGTATTACATAGATGGGACTAAAATTTGGAGGGGAGTGTGTGTTGGAGTTCTTAATGATGCCGACACCTTGGAAATTGATTTGTGATTTTTGTGAGATGATAATTCCAGCTTAATTTACTATCGCATTATGACGACTAAAAATTTCGTATGGTCAACGGGATTAATGGAAATTGTCAATAGTGATATGGATCATGTGTTTTTTGTGGTTTCTGTTTTTGCCCAGTGTGGAAGTGGATATAATTAGTTTTGCTTATATTAAGGGACAGTTTGTTGGCTTTGAACAGTTAGAAACATGATGGAGTCTGATTCACATTTAAAAGTCTCGATGAGGATATTAATGTCGGATGTGAAAGGAAGAGGTTAGTATATTGGCAAATCGTACATAAGAAAAGTGTTTTGAAGCATGGGGATGTCATTTACATAGATAAGCAGAAGAGAGTGGACAAGTTATAGAGCCTTGAGGAAACGCCGCCTGGAAAACCAGGAGGATTTCTGAGGTGGAGATTAAAGGACCGTAAACTGTTCCTATCTTGGAGATAGTTCGAAAGTAGTTCTAGAGGAATTCCACGTACACCATAGAAGTGAAGTTTGAATAAGAATATCGGCGTCGATAGTGCGCAAAGCTTTAGAAAGCATCAGGCAAATTCCTATGGTGTAAGCTTTGGGAGAGGCCAGACGAAATTTGTGCTGATATATGTCAAGAAGAGCAAGATCCGTGGAGTGTTTTTTCCTGAATACGTATTGGTTGTCTTTGGAGGAGGTTGTTAGCCGAGAAGAAGTTGTCGAGTCTATTGTGGATAAGGCGCTCAAGGATCTTGGAGAAGCACGGTAGGAGAGAAATTGGGCGAGTCGTTTGAGAAAGAATGGGGCATCTTCCTTCTTGAAGATAGCGATGACTTTTGCAATCTTGAGGGGGAGGGGAAAGACACCGCCCTAGATAAGCGAGATGGGGGATTGAAAGATATGAGTAAGAGGTTTAGAGATATTGGAGCAATGCCCTCTTGACAAAACCGCCGGATTTACATCATCGAAACCAGGACTTTTCCATTTTAAAAGATTTTGAGGTGATTTCGAGAATTTCTTTTTCCGAGATTGGCGGAAAAAGATGGACTATTATTCGAGGTATGAAGAAAATCATTGAAGCGCAAGCAGTGTTGTTGATCTTTGTGGCAAGTGCGGGCCATCCGGCAAAGAATTGTTGAATTTAATGGCATGTCACGTGGGTTTGTAATTTTTGTATCACCGTCAAGGAAATAGGATGCGAGTTTTTCCTTTTGATGTTTTTACCACAAAATGTCGCTTAACTATCGCCAAGTATTTGATATTAATTTTTATGAGCGTTAAATTTATGATCGTAGTATTTTTACACGACATACGTATTGCGTGAGTGAGTTTATTTCGGTATTTAATATATTCATTTTTTATATTTTCGTCAGAGATTTATTGAAAAAAATATTTTTATACAATTTGTCCTGGTTTTAAGGGATTTAATTATTACTGCGTAATCCATGGTTTTATTATCTACGTTATTTATCTTTTCCCAAAATAGGCGAATGTTTGGTTGTATTAATTGTGAGAATTTAGCATGAAGATGTTATTGCGTATTGACTGACTAATGAGGATGTAAACTTCGTTCCAATCAGTATTATGAGATCAATCTCCAGGGAACTTCGATGTAGTTTGTTAATCTTTCTGTATGATCGAATTTTTATATTAGATGGTTAGTCATTATTAGGGGCTAAGTTTATTTATAATGTTAAAAACAGGAAAGTTCGTCCCCCCCCGGTTATGTCACTGAAAAGTATACCCGAGGTTATTTTGTGCGTCAAGAACATCGCGTAAGAGGTTGTCTATTAGTGTAGATGTTGGTGGTAATACGTGTCGGTTTGGCGATCAGGGGATAAAAGGACGCAGGGTGCATGAATTGTTACAAAGTCATTGGAAGCACCGTGAGTTGTATACTTCATTAGATCTAGATTAAAGTCACCACATATGAAAGATGTTTTCTCTTTTTTCTAGATTGATGGATGTTGACAAGTTGGTAAGAAAAGAGTGTGGATTGCGTAGGGTGGCCTGTATATTACACCCACGATGCTATGTTTTGAGTATCGATTTCGACAAAGAGTGATTCGTAGTAATCGTGACTTACAATTAAGGCATTTCTAATGTTTTTTTTTTTTTTTTTTTTTTATGAAGGTAGGTTATTTTTTTTTTTTTTTTTTTTTTTTTTTTTTTTTTTTTTTTTGTTTTGTTTTTTTGGCAATATACAAAACAACTCCTACCCTCTTAAGTAATCGATCGGAGTGCACAAGCATATAACCATTCATGTGAGTTAGCGGAGGGGGAGAATTGTTATCACCGAACCAGTGTCGCTGAAAGCCCAATACTGCCAAACAGATGACTTTTTTTGACATAGGGTGAGCCCTTATTTGGTCCAACCATTAGTGACTTGTCCAGTCCCAGTCAAAGATGGCTACCAATCCGAAGCTCTGCTTTGGCTCTTGACAAAAATTGCTGTATCGTCTGCATAAAGACATGGAGCCTTGGGGCACACAAAGAGCCCACATGAAGTTAAAATCAGATTGGTCATCACCATTTTGCAGAGATGGAAACGGTCAGTAAGATAGGACTTGCAACACTCGTGCTCCAGACAAGAATGCCACTCGTGCCCGCAAACTTGCTAAGAAGCGTTCGGTGATGGACCAGTGTCGAACGCCTTTTAGGTCTAAAAAATCGCACCGTGAACATAGCCTTCATCAATATTTGAGAAGGTAGTCCGAGAATCTAGCAAGCAAGGTTGGGTGAATGTCCGCCAGTCTGAGCCAGACGTGCGTCCTCAGTCATGATGTTATTACTCTGAAGATAACTATACAATTGGTCATGAATTAAACGCTAAACACTTTCATGATAACAGGGGATAACAAGAAAGGGGTCGGTACTTACTGGTTTCAAACCTATCACCTGCTTTGAAATATAGGTGTTACCCTACTTTGCTTCCATTTGGCTGGCACAACTCCATTACGAATGACTCAGTTATTAGTGCAGCTAGCGGCCAGCTATATTTTGCGCTTGCTTTCAGTACCTTGGATGATTTCGTCTAGTCCAGTGGGCCTTACAGTAGGAATCTTTGCGAGTTGTTTGTAAACCTCGTCATTAGTAACCTCAGTGAACATGAACCGGTGTGGAGTCTGTACCATCTGGGTCTCATCGTCCAAAGTAGTGGGATCATCAAAAGCTTCAGCAAGTTTTTGACCTACAGTGAGACGAATGAATTGAAAAAATTAGCTATGCCATGCTTATTGTGACGAATTGTACCCCATACCATTTCTTTATACCTGTAATATTATTCGGTGGGGTTTGTTCGGTATGATCTTTTTCAGAGTAGTCCACAGTTACGAGAGTCCTTACCTGCTCGGCCAATTTGGCCTGAAAGAATCTCTTTTGAGTTAATTGCAAGGTGTTAAGTGAGTTTCTTAGATGTCTAAACTCATCCCAGTCAGACTTGGGACAATTTGGACTTTCAGCTTTGACCTTTTTTTTGTAACTTTATTCTAGCTCAAGGGTAATCCGTGTTAATCCAAGGCGGTGGATTACATGGAAATTTCATGTTCTTAAATGGGGCATGATATCTAGATAGGATTGAACTAAGCTAGTGGAAATAGCCCTGCATCATTGGGGTCATCAGTACCCTCGATATTATTCCATTGAGCTTTACTTAGGTCTTGAAGAAATAATTTTTCATCAAACTTTTTGTACGAAAACGAGGCCTTTAGTATTTGAAACTACATTTACTGTTCTTTTGACCTTTCCTAACTGTCATACACAAGGGAATGATCACTGAGAGAGTATGGCATAAACAATATGAATTAGTGAACATTTCTGACCTATCTGTCCAAATATGTCTAAAAAAGATTAGAGTTTGAGTTATTCTGTTGGCTTAGTAAATGATATGTGTAGTGAAGCTAGTCATAACCTCGTAAAGTTTTTTCCACTCCCATGTGTGCTGGTTAGGCCCATCACAGTTGAAATCACCCATACACAGAATTTAGCCTGGAGACTACTCTCCCGAGGGTAAGATCTTTCATTTCACCGCGTAGGGTATTAGATTTTCTCAAATATTCAAGACGCTTTCGGAGCATAAAGGATACATGTGAAGATAGGCCGTGTGTGTGGAAGTAAAATTTTTACCAGCTGTCTATCAAGATACGGAATCTTGTTATGGTTGAGTTGAACCTCGCTAGCATTGAGGCTACACCATTAATGAACAATGCCACCACGCCATGATGTGTGGCACCATGAGCACGATATTAGATGTCCTGTCGGCTCGATAGAGGGTATAATTTGGTATGCTGATTTCACTATCTTCTATGCCATCGGCAGCCATGTCTCTGTTATGCCAAAAACCTCTGGCTTGCAGTGTGGACAAGGGTCGAAGATCATCAATTTTGGGTAACAAGGATCGAACATTAAGGTTTAAGAAAGTTAACCCCTTTTTCTTGCTTAACGAGGCATAACACGATAAGTCGTCTCATGGGACTGGAAAAACTATTTGTGTGAAACATCCACTTGATGGTCCTGGATTCCATTTCAATGTCATTGTGTACACAAGGCTGAACTTGAAACATTGAAGAAGAGTTGTCATAAATGTAAGGTCACGGGGAATAGAAATGTTTTTTATGTCTGGAAGACGAGTAACGCACTCTGAATTGTTGCTATAGGTAAGCAATTCGTCGGCCTATATAACGATACTTGATTGATTCGAGATGTCTGCTTGGAAGTTGGAATCACGAAGGGAAGCACCTTTACATCCCAATGATGTGCTTTGGACAACAAGTAAGGTGACTAACACTTGAATGAAAAAAAAAGCATAGTAAAAAAAGGAAAGAATCTCACCGTTATTTTCAGATAATACGTACTTTAGAGGCGAGAGCAAAAAATGGCTCAAACACCACATGCTTCAATGTGTTACAATAAGCCTGAAGGCTGTAGATGCCAGGCTACTGTGTGCTGGAGTTACTGTGCAAAAGTGCGATATGGTGTGAATCTGCGACCCATAATTGGAAGCAAGCTAGCTAACATTACGGCAGGAAGGTTTGAGTTATAAATAAAATACTTGGCACTGCATGAAGAGGTCGCTAAACACTACTGATTGTGGAATAGTGCTGAATTGGGGGCGCATATTAATTAAGGCCTTACAGCCCTCAGTCTGAGAGGCCCGCTCTCCCTCAATCACTCTTACATGCCGCACATCTTAACAGTATTGGAGAAATGGGCATTAGGACTGTTCTAGACCTAAAAAAGTCGGATTCCGACTGTATTAGTAAACAACGCATATAAAAATCATCATTTCTTGTCAAACACGGCGTGTTACGCTTAGCCATTTACAGGGGTATTTACTTAATTTCTAATACAACAGTACAAAAAAAGGACTGAATTGATGAAAACTAGGGGGCATGATATGTTTATGTTTTGAAGAAATCGCTGAGAGTGACTTTAAATCAAAGACTTTTTCACTGAGCATCGAACCAGTAACCTTTCTTTCTATAGTCTTAATCGTACACATCTTATACATAATGATATACAAATATAACTCGATATGTCAGAAAAGGGGTGGATTTCTGATACTTGAATCAATCAGGTCAATAGTCTAAAGCTCATATACCCTACTGCTTAATTTGGCATATATGGGAAGATTCGTATATACTCCGCGGGGCGAGGGTTGATTAAAAAAATCCGGTGTGGCAGCCTGGCCGGAGATTTTGACCTCCGGAATCATAGTCCACCTACAACGGCGAAGACTCTTCACGCAACATTAGTTTCACGCTTTTTTTCCGTTGTCGTCTATGGAGCCAGGACTATGGCTCCGAGCGGACCATATCTCCCTTTTCACCGGTTAAAAAAGTCTGTGGCTACCCTAGCTTGATTTGTTTTTAAATGAATTGTTGAAATACCTTCAGGTCCAGAAGAGAATCTCGTGACGTATAGCATCAGCATAGTACACCATTCAGAGTGGACACTTAATTCTTTCTGTAAAATACAATATATCACGTGACAAAATCTATAAATAAACTCATAGATATACGTTTATGGCACGCGGACTTTTACTCAGCGGATGCTGTGAATCTAAGCTTGGAGTAAAATAAAAGACGAATATTGTAAACAAGTAAACAAACAAACGTCGAGATTGTAAAAAACATATCGGGTTTAAACAAAACACTAGTTTATACGTTTCGAAAAAAATAGGTTGTAATAAAGACAAATTTGTAACTGAATAAATTACACGGCGATCTTGTAAAAAAAAAGTAGGCTTATGTGAAAAACCATGAGTTTCGAGATTTCGCCCACGCCGATTTTTTTTTTTTTTTTTTTTTGCGAATCAGCGGGTGCTAAACTCCTTGTTACTTTTACTTCGTCGTGCTTTTAAAGCTAGCCAGTTTTATATTTCGGTTTCCTTTCCGGACACGCTTCAAGTGTATAAAATAAATCGAACGAAAGTGAACTATAACCTGAAAAAGAACGAACTATAACCAGGGAAAGCGTCCGATCGTAATAGGCAGACCATCGATACAACAACATGCAGAAGGCCCTAAAAGTAACTTGCGAACAATGCCATTTCATGTCAATATGCAGCCAGTCATCATTAAAATATGTATGGCCAAAGAACGTATTATTTCGTTATATATTTTTTTTACAGTGTACATCGTCATCATACGGAAAGATATATCGAAAAATAGGTAGGTCTTCCACTGCAATATCGATTTTCACTCATTAGTATCGGACTTGTCTTATATTGCCCGTTTTATATCTTCATTTCCCCATCTCCTGTATTTTAAGCATATGAGTATTATTTTCACTCGTCTGAATTAGCAGAGTCATATTTTTTTTACTTTGCATCCAGCACAATTTACGAAATTACATAATTAGTTGATTGTGTATTAATATCTGTTTATGTATTTTCCTTAACATGGCATTGTCACTGACCAAAGCTTGTCAACTTGAAAAGTTCCAATTTATGTTATTAAGAAATTATCATCACAATTGATTATACGTACGTTCATGAGTATATATCCGGACAATGTTTCTCCCATGGTGTATTGAATGACTCCATGGATCCATGGAAACTGAAGTATAAATGAAATAAACATAATTTGAGATATGGAAATAGAGAAAAAATAGAGTTGGGAAAGAAAGAGAGGAAGACGAATGAGATTACACTCTAAATTTTGAAACGGACAATGTAATTGTATACAAATGGTCGAACCATTTGTTGAACTCTATTGATGATAGCTAAAAGAACTTTACATAATACACACACATTTTACATACACGCGATTAATACTTTAAAGACACTATCAGTGATTTGCTAAATCAGCAAATCGACAAAATCATCAAAAATCAGATTTTTGCATGTATGTAACAAGTACAGGTAGCCTAACATACCCTGCAAATGATAAGACCAGAAGCAAACTAATAAGGACAGATCGGAGATTTTAGTCATTACTGTCCGTTCGGACACTTACTACAACACGTAATTGAATGGAGAATCGTATCTTGGAACACTGCGTTTTCTTCCTTTTCTGTCAATTTACAGCTGGAAAAAAGCTAACTTATGAGAATTCTACAGACTCATCTTTCACTTTGAAGCTATTCCTGCAAATTTAAAATATTTTTCAAATCACTGATAGTGTCTTTAAGACCAGTTTATGAGATATAATAATGTCAAATATAAAAACTCTTTGTCTGTTCAAGTTTTTTGGCTACATAGAGTAAAACAAATGGGTCAAACACACATAACTACGCTATCCGTTGCAAAATTTAGAGTGTAGAGAGAGAGGGGACCCCCGAGGGGAGAGACGAAGCGAGAGGAACAATGGAAAGTAGGCGAGATGAGTTAACAAGTTTGGATAATGTATCGTGTGTGTGTATGCAAGAGCTTGCAAGCTTATGCATATGAATGAATGTGGAAGTGTGAATGGGTAGTTGTTTGGGGCCAGTGTGGGGCTTGAAAATACTGAGTTGATCCAAAGGATGGATCGGTAAGGGGGTATGTTCTAACATGTGTAAAAATATCGGTCAACCTCTTTGTTGTTGCATATTTTCCAAAAAGCGCCAAAAACTCGTTGAAGTCATCCTTCATTGTATAGGTACATTTGCTTTCGCTTCTCTATTTTAGGCCGAAATCCTCCTTCGAAAAATCAGGTTCTGTTGGTACTAAAAATGAAAAAAAAAAAACAAGCTGACATACCCGTAGCTACCCAACCACGCAGTGAAGACACTTATATATGCAAGAATTATAAATATAAGCCGATGGTTGGGATACAAGTTACCCAGCATCATGAGCCAAAACGTGTTGAAAGAAAGGTCGCATATCAAATCGAGGATTGCTCCAAACTTAGTGCCTGAAAACAGAAAACAAACCCAAAATGTTCGGTTATTGGCATATATTATAGTCCAGAGGTATACCAAGAAAGTTGAATATGAGCCTGTACAAGATGGTTTGACGGTTCCTCTGCAATATTGACCTGCTGATTCCAAACTCTGATACCAATTTGTCACCCTTGACCATTTTGAGATAGGAAGGGGTAAATTAACAGGGGTTTAATCGGTACATGCCACATGGGTTAAAAGATGCATAGAGATGTTCATCTGGATCTATGAATTAAAAAAAGTATAGTTTGCTCTATCTAGGACAATTACTTTTAACACAGTAAGCTAAAATGTTCAAAGTCATTTCCCGGTTTGTTTTTGTTTAAAAAAATGGCGTTCAATACAGTTATATGTTTCTTTGACAAAGGGGGAATGTTGATTGAAGAGCCTTGGTTTCATAATTCCCTGAGTACCCATTAAGGGCCCATTACTATAAGCGGTACAAATCTGCCACTACTTGCAGAAGTTAGGTAACACTGCAGACAGTTGGAAGAAATTGTAAAGTTTACAATACTTTTGATTCACTAAAATCGGACATTCCGTTCTGATAAAATATATGATTACATTACACACACTATTTTTCTTAAACTGCTATATTTAAAGCAATTCAATACAAATATAATTGGAGGTTAAGTTATAAACGAATTTATCTCAAAATGTCAAATACGCGTAACCTGCTCTAGCAAAACGAACTTCAAATTTGCACCACGTTTGGCACAAATATTCTAGAATCCGTGTTCTATCAACCCATGCAGCCATTTTGATATCAAGTATACTTTTGAAATTATAGCCTACTATTTGTTTTGATTGTCAATGCAGAACGAAGCATCATCTGATTGAATTTCGGGAAAATCTATCAAGACATGGGAGATTCCCATATCTTTAACTGAAGCACCATTTTACATAGAAGTCTAGTTATTGGTGATTTGCGACCACTTCTTTACAAGTGATGGGCCCGTAATTATTGAATATTTAGCGCACCAATAGAGCAAATGCTGTACGATATGAACACACACTCAGGCTATACTACGTGAATAAAAAAAATTGTGCAACGGTTGCAGATGACCTTGACCTTGATAAAGTCACTGAATCATAGATTTGCTGTTGTTTTAATAAAGAAAATCTAATATACTTCCAAATGTTGAAAAAATGAAAGAAAACGATTAAAAAATAAGCCAGATATGACCAATTTTGTAAGCACACCCCTTTTTCCTCCATTCCAATGGGATTTACACAGTTAAGCAAGAATACGTCAATGTACGATATACGGGGTATAGCATTATGAAAGTAATGATGACCCATGCTATTTTGTTTAATTGATCTATGAATAGCCATAATCTCCTTCATTGATCTTAAAAAATGATTTAATGTTCACACAAAATCTCACCCAATTAATCCTGATATGTAAATGAAAACACTACTGACTTTTCAACACTATTACTGTAATCCAGGTATAGCTACAAGTTATGCCAATTAAAGGGACTAAACTCTTTGCAATATCCTAAACAATGGGAAGATCTTGAATTGGTGAATTGGTGTTTTGATTCGCCATATCAGTTGGCACATTGGTATAAATAAATTCATTGATTAATCCGTAGTTGAAATAATCAAGAAAATGTAGCATTAAGTTGACAAAGGCATCATAATATTGATATTGTACATTCTCACAAACACAAGTTTAATGTGTGTAAATCCCATAGGAATGGCGAAAAAAGGGGGTATACTTACAAATTTGGTCATATCTGGCTTATTATTCAATCGATTTCTTTCATTTTTTCAACATTTGGAAGTATATTAGATGTGGTTTATAAAAACAACAACAAATCTATGATATAGTAATTGTATTAAGGTCACGATCATCTTTAATCCTTGCACATTTTTTTTTATTCACGTAGTATATTATATTATATACTTCCGTCATATATGGATCCCTGCATCTGATTGGTTAAGTGGAGGTATTAATGCAATTATAGTAGATTTCAAATTAAGTGAGTGTTCTTGCATATTTTCATGAGGGTGTAGATGTGAGAGTTAAATATATGACTTTGTGGAGACCTAGGCCTTTGTTGCCATTACAAAACATATTGTGGCAGTTACTGCACAGAATCGGCTTATAGTACATGTGGAACTGTATTTTTGTGAAAATCTCATATACAATCTTGCAACCAAGGTTTTTCTAAATCAAAATTGTATGAGGATTCCAAAAATCATGGGTGTCATTTTTTAAAATGTGTTCTTGGACTAATTCTAGGGGGCAAGGCTTATACAAGGGTCAAAATATAAAAGAGGGCAAAATGTGTTTTAAAGTATACCATCATGTTCAGTACCTTTCAAGGATTACAGAAAGGTATAGTTTGCCCTACCTGAGAGTTATAGTACGAAGAGTTACAAGGAAAAAGGAGTTCAAGGTCACACTGGGGGTAAAATTTCAGATCCATCGGTTTGGTGCCAAATTGTTCGTCTTGCTGTACAGAAGCGGAAAATATAAAGGTCGCGTTGTCAATGACGTTTTGATAATAATTAAGAGGGCAAATATGGCCGTGGTCCACAGGGTCTATGGGAGACCACAAGTCATATCTCTAAAAGTATCACTTTGAAAGGTGAAACACAGAATCTATTTACATTTTCTTATTTAGTATGACCCAATGAACGATTTAAAATCAGTTTCAACAAAATTGTAAATATGGCAAACTATACCTTTTTAGAAACCTTATCAGCAGCCGAACAGACGGTATAAATTTTAAAACATTAAAGCACTTTTATTGTTTATCCCCCTGGTACCAATATTGCCCCCTTAATATAAAACACACCCAAGAACAAACATTTTAAAAAAATGCACCCATGATATTCTGATTCTCCATGAATGTCTGTATTGGAAAAACATTGGTCAAAATTGTATATGACAAAAACAAACCAAAACATTCATACATTTCCCCATGTAACGATACGGAAACTTGTGCCCTTCCAGTTAACATGATCTGTAATGAAAGACTAATGCCATGGTTGACCGGAATGTCAAGGAACTCGTAATCCGCTGACGCTAATCCCTTGCAAGGTTGGAATGAACCAGGTAAAAAAATATTTTGCGTTATTGTTTGTATAATACTACATTATTTTCTGCTAGTTTGCTTGTCAAGAGGAAAAATATTTTGCAGTGTAAAAGGTAAGTTTGTGCTCAAATAACACGTTTAATTAAATAATCGCTGATGTTTCATCCTGAAACCTCATTTGAAACACCTGGTTTTTAATCTTGATTATCAACTACCATAAACATTTTTACCTGTGGTCATTAAAAATAAATCCATTAACTGTGAATTTATATATTATATATATTATATATAATATATATATAATATACTATCTATATATAATTATATATATGTATATATATATGTCATAGAAAACTACCCTTGTTGTGCTGTTTTAAAAGCAAAACAGCAACTCCTCACACACACACAAATGTGTGACAAATTTCTGGCCTGAACGCAATAATTTTCAAAATCATATAACTTTAAAAACAAAAACATCTTTTTTGTTTTTTGATTTATAGAAAAAAAAAAATCTGAGAGGTGTTGATGACCCATCTTACACACAAAAGCAATGAGAGTAATGTGAGTTGCGGTCCGGCTTTTTAAAAAATTCTAATCAAGGAGCACATTGCCCAGATTGCACAACCATGGTGGAAGTCCATGTCACAGGTCGTCCTATATTATAATTTGTTTGGTGTCGCAGTTTGTCAACACAATGTAAACTTCCACATTAATCTTAAAGAATGGAAGTGATTCTCGTATGGACTTACAATCAGTACAATATTTTCTATTAGGAAAGACATCCACTTTAAATGCATTTTGTCCAGAATGACTGTGACCCTCTTTGCATTATCAATCAATAATATACAACGGCTAACCAAAGTTGTATGACGATTTCAGGATTTGCTCTTTGCATTTATATACATGGTAACCCTATAGCTATAGCTATTTTTTTTACTGACGAAGCTGTCACGTTTTTGCGGTGATAAAGGTGCTAGTTAGTTCACTTCTTTGATCAAAGACAGAACTTTGTGCACCAAGCCACTAAATTTTTGACTGGTTAAATTTATTGGAAATCTGAACTTACAATTCATATCTCACAAGATTTGACGATAAATTTTGTTTCTTCTCAGTGCGGTTATTGCCTAAATATGTGCCTTCTACAAACATCGCCACTCAATCTTAAAGTAAATTAAGGTACAATTGAATGTTGATACCCGGCCTGGTAAAATATTCAGATCTACTCACATTGATTATAGCGTCTGGCAACGATGCCATCCAAGTCGTTTCCATAAAACACTGTGCTTATAACAAGAACTAGCAATTTACGTAGTTAGAGTAGCCAAACCATACGGCCAAAAGCCATACGGGGATACGCGATAAGGCTGAAAGAGAGAAGCATCTTAACCAGAACAACTTCAGGAGACTATGGCCCGTTACTTATATGAGTCAATATTGACCGGTTGACCCTTAACGCGATGGCTCTTATAGCGGGTTACTGTGGAACACTTTTTTTCACTTTTCATTGAATGCCCCCCCAATCTATTGTTACAGTCCCAAAGAGTTGCAATGATTTATGATTCATTTCACTTTGAATGAGTTAAACCTATAAATTAGCATATAAAATAGTATAATTAATCTAAGTAACATAATATGAACACTAGACGACTCCAGGAATACTATGCCCGTCCGGTTGATGTGAAGTAGACAAGACTACTTGCCTGACAGTGTACATCAATTAATCCGTTTTCCCAGATGGCAGTGGGGGAACAAATTACATGTAGACTATATTCATCTGCCGTTGAGTGGGAACTTGAGCCCTCCAAGATGACATAGGTTATTCTAGCATATAAGCAACTTTGATATTTTGTGTATTTTGACCTTTGGCCCCCGTAACGATGGCTCACAGATGCGGGTCACTGTGGACTCTTTTTCACTTTTCATTGATGCCTACAAATGACCTAGCTATTTAGGTCAATTAGCTTCTTTTATATTTTACCCCTAGATGACCCATTTGACCTTTTTGATCCCAAATGTGCACATAAGTAAAAGAGCCTTTTCCAGTGGTTCGTGTGAACAAATTTTGACAAAATATCTACGTGTTGTTTAATGAGTTATAGCGTTTTGCATTATTAATTAGCTCATTTGCCTATCTTGCACGTGACCCCCATGGCCAATATTATGCACGTGATTCGTCTCTCCATTACCGCAACTTTTGCGCAAGACTGCCCCTATCCAGGTTGTACGATTTTGAATTATAGGCAAGTTTGCATATTATAGATAATGCCCGCCATTTGAATGTTAATTATTCCGATATTAATTTCTTTGTACAAGCTGTATACACTGACCAAGACCTATGCTCATGTGGAATTTCGTACTAGCGCACCTAATCTGGAGAAGAAGTAGGCCTCAAAAGATTTTTTACGTTTTTTTGACGCTCTATTGACCCGCCTACGAGAGGTCAAAGATCAAATATTTACACCCCCTGGTGTAACTTGGTTCAGTTGTTCTCTAACCAATTTTGGTAAATATCTGCCCCGCCGGTTTGCACTAGTAGCATTTTGAAGCAAGGTAGCAAAAGAAAGAAGAAAGGAGAACTAGCCTTAGTGCTCTTTGCGAGAGCACGTATAAGTTAGGAGGGGAAGAATCACATGACCCCAGATTGACACTCTCCCCTTTCTTTTGTAATTCCTCAAGTCAATGAATGCATACGTCACACAATCATGTTTGTGGCCTCTGTAAGAGTGGTAATCTGAAATGTACATAATTTTGAAGTATTTTGACCTTTGACCCTCAACATGGTCAAGTCGATAGAGTCTAATGACCTTTTATTGACCCTCACCTCTCATCAAGGTCCTATGAAGAGGCTAAACAGATTTTCTATTTGACCCAATTTTACCTTTTACACACAGTAAATATGTTGTGACCTCTGTGAACTCAGATGACCCCATAAATGACCTCTTGACCCCTACTTTTGTAGTGTCTCAAGCTGATTCATATACATACTCCACGATCAGTTGGCCGTAGTCCTTTCGGAGGAGTAGAGTGATTTGATGTGTAAACGTATTTGAAGTAATTTTGAACCTTTTACCCCTAAAACCATGGGTTTCAAGTGAGAAAGTCATGATGGACTGTTATTGACCTCTCATCAAGTTCCATAAGATGGGCTAAACAGAGTTTTTCATTGACCTAATTTAAATTATACCAACATTAAATAATGTTTGACCCCTGTGACCTCAATACCCCATATGACCTCTTTGACCCATAACTCTTGTAAAGGGTCTCAAGCTATTCATATGCATGACTCCACATCAGTTTCTCAATCTGTAGGAGGAGTCTTATTGATAGTAACGTAAATTTGAAGTATTTTACTTGACCCCTAAACTAGGGTCACGTGATGAAGTCATGCATTGCTTTTATTGACCTCTCTCAAGTCTAAGAGATGGCTAACAGATTCTTTGAACCTATTTTTAATTTTACAACACACAGTACAATATGTTTTGACCCCCTGTGACCTCAGATTACCCCATAATTGACCTCTTGACCCATAGCTTTTGTAGAGGGTCTCAAGCTGATTCATAGGCATGACTTACAAATACACGATCAGGTTTTGCTTTATATCTGTAGAAAGGGTAGTGATTTGAAGTGTAACGTATTTGAAGTATTTGACCTTTGACCCCTAAACCTTGGGCAGTGATGAAGTCATGTTGACTTTTTTGACTCTCAATCAAATCCTATAGATGGGCTAAACAAAAATTTTCTATTTGACCTTGTTTTTTAAATTTTCACACAGTAAATAACTTTGACCCCTGTGAACCCTACGTGGACCTTTGACCCCAAACAAGCAGAACTTTTGAACCGTTCAAGAAACCCATGCTTTGTGACCAATTGGTGGTTTAAAATCCGATCACGTCTGTGGAAGAAGAGCAAATGAAATTGGCCAGAAGAAGTAAGAAACGGTAAACTACAGCTAATTGCGCTCTTGCAAGAGCGCGAAAGTTAGGCGGTTTGTGACCGTTGATTCGAAAAGAGTTGGTCACATGACAAGTTCACAAATTCCATTCTGCATATCTGAAAGTTAAGTTCCTTATTTTTGAGTTTTGAGATAACCATTTGTGAATTTTTTAAGATATTTTTGGGGTTTTTGACCAAAGTTCCCCTTAATGACCTTTGACCCCCATGCCGAGCAAACGTTTGTTGGAGGGTCCTTAATGCTTCATATATATGAGTACTCGTGACCATGCAACATTGCATTAGTAGCTAAAGCATTTTTGAATTGTTCAATTAAGACGGCAAGTGGCCCCCTTAATGAACCCAAAGTACTCTCCGACCCATACCTTTTCTGAAGGGTCCTCAAGCTGCTTCATATCTGAGTCACGTTAACCATGCATTAAACTTATTAGGAATCCATTTTAAGAAAATCAAATCACACTTTTTGACCCCTGTGACCCCACCTACATGACCTCTGACCCCAAACAAAGCACCCTTCATATAGCTTGTGGCCATGTCCATTACTCTGAGCGAGTTAGGGTCATTAGAGGTCGAGCCGTTAAGGAGGAGTAGTGGTTGTAAGAAAGAAGAAAAAATAAAGAAAGAAAATAAAGAAACGGCAAGAACAATAATTAGGCGAAACGCCTAACTTAGAACAAGTAAGTTAGGCGATACCGCCTACACTAAAAAGAACTAGACTGTGCTTGAAGCGAGCCCGAATGTTAGCTGTACTTTTGACCCTATCTGTGTCAACATGATCAACCTTTGACCATAAAATGGTGTCGGGAAGGATAGATTTTTCAAGTTTCCTAATTTTTTAATCCCTGGATTGACCACTAACCACCCCATCTCCATTATTTGACCTCTGATCATTCTGT
Source organism: Ophioderma brevispina (assembly GCA_023653785.1). Classification (NCBI taxonomy): domain Eukaryota; kingdom Metazoa; phylum Echinodermata; class Ophiuroidea; order Amphilepidida; family Ophiodermatidae; genus Ophioderma; species Ophioderma brevispina. Next base: position 21,955 of record JAMKCH010008477.1, read on the forward strand.
TGTGTTTTTCCAGACAAAGAAATTTCTTCTAGGTTTGTTATATTTGACCCATGGATGACCTCTGAAACCCCAGAATGCAACTCAATAGTTTTGCAACATCAAAAAGAAAGTTTCCCTGAAATTTGAACATTATTGTCCGATTTGTATCATTACACCTGTACCAATAGTGTGGGAACACCGCATTATGTGGAACCCCAACAGGGATCCTTTGAATCTTAATCTGTTGAAAACTTCATCACCATGATAATAGCCCTTAAATTTAGAAAAAAGGAATTACACAATACCACCCCCTTGTAATCAGCACTTGTAGATTTGGTGTCCATATCTTGTGAGAAAGAAAAATAATTTGTAGATTTTCGAGGAATGCCCCTTTAATTTGTTATTGTGGCATTTTGGGTCGCAAATCTGGTGAACCGCTCATATAAGCCCCCCCTTACCATGGGATCCTGAAGAAAATCTCATGAAGGATGCTTTATTTGCAGAAGGATAATTCATAGATTTTCAAGGAATACCCCCTTTAAAATTGGCAATTGTGGCATTTGGGCCTAAACTGTGAACACCCCATTTGATGAAGCCCCTACCAGGGATCCTTTGAGCGAATCTTCGTGATGATAGCCTTTAATTGCGAGAGAAGAATGAATTCATAGAGTTTCAAAGAATGCCCCTTTAATTTGCATTGTGACATTTGGGCCAAATGCTGTGAACACCCCATTTTTTTGATGAAGCCCACCCTGGTATCCTGTGCGCAAATTCTTGTGTTGATAGCCTTTAATTGCAAGAGACTGGATTGTCATGAGTTTCAAGAATGCCCCTTTAATTGGTATTTGTGGCATTTTATCCTAATCTGTGAACACACCATAATGCAGGCTCTAACCCGGGGATCCTTTGAATCTTTGTTATGATCACCCTTTAATTTGCAGTGAGAAGGAATTCATCGATTTTCAAGGATGCCCTTTAATTTGATAATTGTAGGCATTTGGGCCTAATCTGTGAAAACCCCGTATGCAGCATGTCGGTGATCTGAGAGCGATTTGGTAATGATGGCTTTGATTTGTATGAGAATAAGGAATTAATCAATTCAGAGAGTGCCGCTTTAATTGGCATACATGACCATTGATCCATAACTGTGAACACCCTATAGGCGGCAGGGGTCAGTGGTGCTTCGAACAAATTTGGCTTGAAATCGGCCCCTGCGTTTAGCACTAGATATCACTGGTAGCATTTAAGGAGCCGGCCCGGGGGCACTCCTACTTTCACTCAAGGACCCCATTGTATCAGAATATATCAAATTTTGTCACCCCAAAAACCCTAGTATGGTCAATTTGGCTCTCACCCAAAGACCACTATGTTTTGCATGTGCCCTATCTTTCACTGATTTTCCCCGGAGTTCGCAAGTCCAGCCTTACACCTGTGTTCCACTTCATACATGTAGTGATGCTCCCGCGGAAAAGGAGCGTTGCCAAAAGAGAAGAAACTTAGTAACCCAATATGTTTGCTGGCTATACCAGCTAACATAAGGAAATTCGAGAGGAAGATCAGTATATAATGCGGCTGCACCGCATGATATAACTAAACAGTCACTAGACAACTCCAGGAGACTATGTCCGTTACGTATGATGAAGTATGCACATGTCGAGTTGTTTGTTGTTGACCTTGACCCTTTCACTTTGCATTGAGGCCACACGATGGGCAATATATAAGAGGTTAGATCCAGTCATGTTGACCTTTGACCCTTAACGATGGCTCTTAAGGCGGGGTTCCTGTGGACACTTTTTCACTTTGATGCCTACAAGATGGCATAGCTATGTAGGTCAATTAAGTGTTATATTGACCCCTAAGGACCCCATTTTGACTTTGACCCCATATTGTGGCACATAGAACGAGACTTTTCCCATGGTATCTTGTGACACATTTGACATAAATATCTACTTTGGTTGATGAGTAAATAGCGTTTTTCATATTAATTAGCTCATTTGCATATCTTACACGTACGCCTGGGGCAATATTCTGTCACATGATTCCTCTCGACATATCCGCAACTTTTGCACCAACATCACTATCCAAGTGTTATCGATTTTGAGATATAGCATTTTTGCATATTATTAGATAATTGCCGCCATTTTGAATGTTAATGAGTTCCGATATTAATTCGGTGTACAAGCCTGTTTATACACACCAAAGACGATGTTCATGCAGAATTTTCAGCAGTAGTGCACCTTATCTTTAGAAGTAGGCTTCCAAAGATTTTTAGTTTTGACCCTCTATGGAACCTGCGAGAGGTCAAAGGTCAAACTATTGTACACTAGGATTGTAGCTTGGGTCAGTGGTGCTTCTGACCGATTTTGGTCAAGGTCAATATCGGCCCGTGTTTGGCAAAAAAGGCGAAAAAGCGATGGTCGAAAGGAGAAGACCCTTCTATACTAAACCGCATAAGCAGGAATACTAGCCCCGTTTTCACGGGCATAGTAATAAGCAGAATACTAGCCCCGTTTCACGGCGCATAGTAATGAATCATTCACAGCAAGACCTTAATGGTTTTCATTACTAAAAAGTGTGTGTTAAGGTTGTATTGGCAATTAAGGCACGAAATCAATCAATATTTCTTTTTTTTAAAAACATTGATAATTTCAATAACGATTCATTGACTAAATGCTCGAGAATCTCTTACAGAACACTTATTGCTAACTGGTATCAAACCTTGTTAGTCTTATGGTAGGCAACATACAATGGTGAGTTTCAGACTCACACTATATCCCTAACGTCCTAGAGGAAAATCTTACAATTATTAAAAAAAAAAAAAGGGAGTTAGCATTATTTCTTGATAAATTAGGCAATTTCCCCCTAAAACAGGGCAGGGGTCCGCTCCGGACTTTTTCAAGGTTCAAGTGCATTTAAAAGTAGTTAAGAGACATTAGGGATATAAGCAGAATGTGCGCTCGGAATTGCATAGAAGTGTCAAATCCTGCACGATTTACAGACTGGTAGCAAACGGGGTTTCAAAGTGTAGGTAGGAAATCTAAAGCTCAATATAAAAGTCAGACGATCAGTTCAAAAGTGTAAACTCTCCAATTTTCTTTCGTGATTTAGAAAATTAGTAAAAAGATCCGACAAAACAGAAAAGAACCATCGTCAAGTCTGTCAACCTCGTGTTTAAAGTATAGCATGTGCACAGTGAAAGTGGACTAAATGGGACAATGTTATGAAAGTAGATACATCTTTTGAAAGCAACTTTGGTATCCGTGGTCTCCGGAGCTAATTTCATTCCACATTAATAATCCCCATCCACGATACTATTCCACTCAGCAAACGTCACGATCTGAAGACGAAGACCAATCGAGATTCATGCCCACTATGCTACCTCTAACACGTCACCCTGTTTAATATCTATGATTGACTGCAAGTATTTCCCGTGTGAAAATGGAAGATATATTGGAGACATGAGAAAGCGCTCAAAGCATTAGTCGGAGAAGTGTCTGCTTCCTTCAGCAGAAGAAGCTAACAGAAGTCTACCAAGTCCCACAGCAAGGAAATGCTTTTTTTTAACATAAGATTCAAACCAAGTTATGGGGGAAACACAACACAAAAAAAAAAAACATCTACGAGTGCAAAACTACCACAGATTGTGCGACCAGCCAATGATTGAGATTTCTTCATGGATGAAGAACACAATAAATCTGATTCCCTTCGCGATTCTGGAGACTGCGAAACTACAACACAGTGTTATGTTATTTACTCAGAATAACACTTTTGAAACTGGTTGTCCCTTTTTAGCAAATCCTTACCAATTCCAATGATAAAGAAGAATACATGTACAGCGAACTTGTGACCAAATGTGGGAACAGCTCACGGACACATGACTTCCCAATTGAAATAGGAAACCAAGGCTTCTGCAACACGTCCTTGCCATAATTCCTAAAAAAATACTCAACATATCTAAAGGGAAGAGGGAGATGATACTGGACAATGCAGGAAAGACCGTCCTGAAAGAAAGCTATGCAATTTGTCATAGAAGAAATTCCAAAAATCTTTGGAGAAGAGGCCCTTAATATCAAGGCCAAGAAACAACTCAGAGGCTTTGGCCAAGCAAAACTAGATGAATCCGCCATTTGATCCTGTCCGAGGTATTTTCTTAAGCCCAGGAATCTCTGGAGTTGGTTAGCAAGCAGCATGATTGACATCTCCGTTACCTTCAAACAAAGCTACACCAACATGACCAAGATCGCAAGTCCTGAGACGAGTGACTTGGAAAACGGCGCTGGTGGTGGTCTACTTCTCTCTCTTATGAAAGAAAAATACTATTTTGGATTTGTCTCTAAAACAAACGTAGGCCTCTCAATAGACTAATTATTTCTTCCTATGTAGCTTGAGATAGTGACTCCAAATCCAGTGAAGACGAAGGTGAGTTACTGCTACGGTAATTTTCAAGTACCATATTGGGATAAACATTCTTTGTTTCTTCATCAATTTTCTTCATGGGTCGCCTGAATCTAAAAGTGGGGGCCGTCTTCCACGCTACATGCATTGATTTTAATTCACAAACAACAAATGTTGCCTCGATCCTCTCAGAAGAGATGGAATAGTCTAATCGCCAATTTGGACCTACACGCATTTTATGAATTAACAAATACCCAATTGACACTTGGGTCAACAGGGGAAATTGGGACAATAGAGGTATCTTTCCCAAGGACACAAACACATTAGCTACAATGGTCTACAGTCAGTCGCCAGGTAGCTCAATAATGAAGTCATTCGCCCGATTCTGTTTTCACGATCCCGTTCATTGCGAGAGTTTAGTTCCCCGTTCGTTTACATGACCGAACAACTTTACGATCGAGACTCAAAAATGGCTGTGTGTTAGTCCTGTTGTCAATAGAAAAGCAGAAAAACACAAGACACAGCCTCATATTTCAATCTACAAGTGATTTTAATTTTCACGACCACTATAGTAGATTCAACCCAGTCGTGTCACCTCTATACTTTTCCGAAGGTTATTACATTGAATGAGCGGGATGTGCAGTGGATGAAAAAGTACTATTCCACGTGAAATCTATGGAAACATGTAGTCGAAGCAGAAGAAAAATAAATTCTGCGCATAATGAAATCATCAGGTCAACGTAAACACATTAATAGAAACATTAACTCTCAATCCATTCTGACTAAGAGTATTGGCTTCAATGGTAGTCAATGTAAAAGGTGAGTTGAAGGTTAATGTCTTTTGAGCGCCAGTGCTTTGGATAGGAAGGACACAAAAGTCTTTGCACTCGCGATTAATCAGGAAAGACAAGATTATTGATCGTTTATGGAACAGGTGAAGCGGGCCACATATTTTGCCTCCTCTCCCAAACTAATTGACGCTGTCCATAACTTTACCTCCTTTGGGGGGGGACAACAGATCGGTTGTTGAATCTATTGAGTTGCTTAACACCAGCATTGTTTTAATAAACATGTCAGCAAAATTATGAATATTTTAAAGATGAAAGGATTGCCTATTGAGGTACGGCCATAATAAGATATAACGTATGGGAAGAAAGGGTGGGCTCAGTAAATATGATTAAAAATTAAAATTAAAACGAATATTGTACACTTGTTTGTCATACGAGTAATAAAAACGCCTGAAAAATGTTTCTGGCGTTTAAGTAAAAACAAAATAATCTACATGAAATAAAAGTTCAATTAAACCTGAAAATGAATTTGTAGGTTGACTAGCCGAAAGTAGTTGTCCGTAGTTTTGATTTTTTCAAAATGTTGTTAAAATATTGAATATTCAAAATAATGCTATCTTGGAAGCGCCAGTGACCAGTTATGCATAATTGCCAAATACCAGAGAACCGAGTTCTGCCTAGTAGGGAATGGACTGGTCTAATAATCACGGGTCCTGAGGTTGATTTCAATGGCATTGCAGCTCTCAATATGCTCTCTAGGTAAGCGGTTGACGACACTGACCAAGAGGCCTTATTTAACAAAAAAGCGGAATTATGCCGACAACATCAAATTTTGTGTTATATTGAAAATTAGTGTGTTTGAAGTTATTGTAAAGTGAAATCTGCAATAATTGTCATATACCAATGAGATATAGGCTAATTTATACAATATGCATACGAATTAGGTATGCACTATTGCAGAAAATAGCTATAACTTTATCAATTATAGAGCTATCGATTTCGTTTCTTTTTAATACTTTTAGCCAATGACTTACAAACTATCATAGAAGGGAAAACTGACTAATCTCTTTGTATAAGTCTGTAACAGTTCGATATTTTCAGATTTTACATATTTTTTGTGATTTTAGATGCTATTTTTACTTATAAAGTTTTATACATACATTATATTGTACGCATTCTCTTGTGATATGTTTCTAATAACATTTTTTCAGAACGGTGAGCATTTAGAATGTTTTGGTTAATTTTTCGGCCGAGAAAATGCTTCGTTTCTCAGAGTGCATAAACCCCAAAATCGCATTTTTACCGATCTGCGAGGCATAACAACCACGCATTTGGGTTCCTATTGATCGGTCCGCATGTTGACCCTGAACAATGAGGAGTTTCGGCTGTGAAAGCAAAAATCACATACAACAAAATTTGTGTATTTCAGGGTTATGTTTCTGGTAGGGGGAAGGGGAGCCTTGACGAACGAAAAGAATTCTTTTAAATGATTCGTCACCAACTGGTTTGTTCGCTATAAATTAACATTTTTGCAAGCGGAGAAGGACTTGAAGTAAATTCAAAGCGGGGTGGTGGCTTTGGATGAGCGGCGATAGAAGCGTCCGAACCTCCCACATATCCCAAAAGTTTATAAAAGGTCATAATGCTGTTTGCAATCGTAACCTATATAAATCCGCCATTTGAATCCTGTCCGAGGTATTTTCTTAAGCCCAGGAATCTCTGGAGTTGGTTAGCAAGCAGCATGATTGTACACTCCGTTACCTTCAAACAAAGCTACACCAACATGACCATACGCCAGTCCTGAGCACGATGTGACTTGGACACGTCTCTGGTTTGGTTCTACTTCTCTCTCTTAATTACAGAAAAACTATTTTTGATTTGTCTCTAAAACAACTTATGCCCCTCAATAGACTAATTTTTCTTCCTATGTAGCTTAGATTGACATCCAAATCTCCAGTGACGCCGAAGGTGTTTACTGCACGTTAATTTCAATTACCATATTGGGATAAAACATTCTGTGGTTTCTTTCACTTTCTTACTCTAAAGATGCCGGCTTCCCGCTACAGGCAATTGATTTTAATATTCCACAAACAAAATTTTCCTCGATCCTTTCATAATATATGGACTAGTCCTAATCGCCAATTTTGACTCTAAACACGAATTTTTATGAATTAACCAAATACCCGATTGACACTTGGTTCAACAGGGAAATTGGGACAATATAGGTGTATCTTTCCCAGGACCAACACAATTAGCTACCATGGTCTACAATGCATCGCCATGAGTAGCTCTAATAAGCATTCTCCCGATTCGGTTTTCATGTTTCAACGATCCGCGTTCATTGCGAGAGTTTAGTCCCGTCTGTTTTTATTTACCGAACAACTGTTAACTATCGAGACCAATGCTGTTGTTATCAATAGAAAAGGCATACACACATCAGCCTATTTATATGACAATTGGATTTTAATTTTCACACACATATAGTAGATTCAACGCATCGTGTCACCTCTAGTACTTTTCCGAAGTATTGACATTGAAATTGAGGGGATGTGCTGCCGTGTATGAAAAGTAATAGTCCACGTGAATCTAGTGAAACATGTCTCCGTAGCATAAAAATCATCTGAGAATAATGAACATCATGTCAGTCAACTTAAAACACATTACTGCCACATTAACTCTCAATACATTCTCACTAATCGGGTATTGCTTCAATGGTATCCATGTAACATTTGCTTGGAATTTACGTCCGTTTGGAGCGCTCACGCTTTGGATATGAAGGAACACAAAAGCTTTGCAACACTCGCGATTAATCATGAATACCAGATTATATCTTTATCGTTCATGAAACAGTGAATCGGGCCACATATTTTGCCTCCCTCCCAACTATTCACGGCTGTCCAAAACTTTTCCTCCGGTGACACGAAGCGGTTGAAATCACTTTAGAGTTGCTAACCCCCCCATCCTTGTTTTAATAAACTGTCAGCAAAATTACCTGATTATTTTAAAGATGAGAGATGGTGCCTATTTATGTACCGTCCATAATAAGATATAACGTACTGGTAATCAGGGTGGCTTCAGTTAAATATTATTATTCATTAAAAAAAATTACACTTGTTTTATCCCAGTTCTTAAAAACGCCTTTAAATATGTTTCCACTCTGGGTCTTTAATAACAACAAATAATCTACATGAATTAAAAGTGTCAATTAACCTAAAGATGAATTTGTAGGTACGAGCGAAAGTATTTGTCCCGTAGTTTTTTTATTGATTCATAAGGTTAGTTATGAATTTTGGAGTCAAAATATAAACATTGTGGAAATTTAACGGGGGCTAGATGATTATGGACAATTTTTGGGAGATTTTTCAAATGTTTTAAATATATGAATATTCAAAATAACTGCTATGCTTGGAAGCGCCCGTGACCAGTCATGCATAATTGCAATACCTAGACCGAGTCTGCATAGCAAGGAGGGACTGACTGGTCTAATAATCACGGGTCCTGCGGGTTTTTCCCTGGACCATTGAGCTCTCAATATGCTCTCTAATGTAGCGGGACGACCCTGAAAGAGCTTTTAACAAAAAGCGGCAATATGCCCTAAACAAACATCAAAATTTTTTGTTATATTGAAAATATAGTGTTTAAAGTTATTGGAAGTGAAAATCCTTCAATCATTTTCTCATTAAGACACAATGATATAGGCTAATTTGCTACAATATGCATACGAAATTAGGTATGCACGATTTGCAGAAAATAGCTCTAACTTTATCAATTAAGCTATCGATTTCGTTTCTCTTTCTTTTTAATCATTAGCCAATGAATCTCACCAAAAACTATAATATAAAGAAAACTGACATAATCTCTTGATATAAAGTATTAACAGGTCGATATTTCAGATTTTTACATATTTTTTGTTATTTTTAGATGCTATTTTACTTATAAAGTTTTAACATACATTATTTGTACAGTCGTCTTGTATGCGAGTTAATTCTATAACTTTGCAAGACGGTGAGCATTTTAGAAATTGTTTTGGTTTGAATTTTCGCCGAGAAAATGCTCTTCGTTCTCATAGTTGCATGGAACCCCAAATCTGCACTTTTTATTTTAACCGTTGCGAGGCATAACAACCACGAATTGGGTTCCCTTATTGACCGGTCCGCATTGGTTGTACCCTGAACAATTGAGGAGTTTTCGGCTGTGAATCAAAAAATCACTACACCAAAATTGTTTTCAGGTTTATGTTTCTGGTAGGGGGAAGGGAAAGCCGGACGAACTAAAAGAAGTTCGTTTAAAAAATGAATTCGTCAACCACTGGTTTGTTCGCTATAAAATTAACATTTTGCAGGCGGAGAATGAATAAGATTCAAGGCGGGGCCGTTGGGGAGCGGCGCTAGAAGCGTCCGAACCTCCCACATAGCCAAAGGTTATAAAAGGTCATAATGGCTGTTTTGCAATCGATTGAGCAAGTAAATACGGGATTTCCAGAGATTTTGGTAAAATACTGCCGTTGTTTATTGGCAAAATTCGCACTTTGGCCCCACCTCCCACCCACCACCACAAAAATTCACTTTTGCAAAAAAAAAAACCCACTCTTGCTCAATCCACATCGCCTGAAAAAATCCAACCGGCTACCGAGCTAATGTTTTCCGATGTGTTTAATGAAACAATGCATTGCTTCACACAATCACTTTATAAAAAGCAATAGCTAATCTATTACAGTAGTCTATATTAAGATACGTTTATAAATAATTTGCAAGTCGTTATCTGACAATGAAATTCTAGTTTCAGGATTTCAATGATGCCTTTCAATGAACCATTTGTCAAAATATTATATCATAAAGACTGATAGGAAATAATATAACAAAGTCAAACAAACCATAAACCACGCACAATAAAAATGTTAAAGTAACTCGTACAGACACTAAACAAAAAGTGCACTTATAACCTTTTGTCCGCTATATGGGAACCTCAAGACATGGAACCCAAAAACGTTCTTAAAAATGTTGAGAACTGCCACAAAAGGTCCGAAGAGGACAAGTTTAGAAACTCTTTAGCACTTTTTTCTTAAGTAAGGGTGTAAAGGGAGAAAATCTTTGAAAAATGGGGGCAAATCTGGCCGAAAAAGATGAATACACATGCTCCGGAGGTCTTCTGACCGGACGTTTGTCCCGGGCACGGATCATCTAAGACTTGCTCTACAGTAAATAGAATCTTAAGGGGTATCACCCGATCCTCAGGCCCTCGCCCCCCACTTACCCCATCAACACACCACCACTTACCCATCAAAGCCAATCTTGCTTTAAATAAAAAAAAAAACCTTGTAGTTGTCTCATTGCCCTGCAAACTATTTTGGTTGATTCTGCCCCATTATAATTCTGACAACAATAATATGCTTGTTCAGGTAAAAATTTTTGTGTATATTCATTAATCTGTATTCACAATTAATACTGCGCGCGTTAAATGGTGTTGTCGGATTCACATATAAATTTATGGACTCAATATTGTTATGTTGATGGCTTTGTTCCGTATGAAATACAGAAAATTGTATGTTGTAATCGGGTGGGCAACCTAAACATGTCAATTTAATTCTTTTCTTGCGACAAAAAGTTCGGCAAACAACCAAGTTCATGAAACTAGCCTAATTTGAAGTAAATTTGAAAAATTTGTTGTGTGTTTTTGGGACATATAGCTAAGACTCAATAATCTAAATACGTATATTTTAAATAGCGTATCATATGAAGGAGGCCAGCGATTAATGTGCGATTAACTGAATTTAACGCATATGCAATATCACAGTATCATGATTGAGCAGGAATAGAATGGTGCTATAGGTCTATATAGGTATCAGGATGATCAGTAATGCGATGCGCACGTAAATATAAATATAGGAAACTGAGTTCCGCCTAATATTATTTATTCTTCAAAGGTTGTTTACAACACTAAATCCATGTGTTCTGGGTCTAAACACGTTTTAAACAACTATTTGTGTGCTCCATCACTGTTGAGACATGTCTAAGCATTTAATTCCTGAACGTTTTAGGTTTGTCAGATGTTTTAGATTCTAAACACTTTTCCTTAACATACGTTATGTGTTTTAGATTCTAAAGACGAGGGGATCGCCATCGCAATGACGTTCATGTTCCTACATCATATTGTTAGCTATTTGTTGTGCCGATTTACATTTTTAAAACACGTTAAGGCGTTGACGGTTTAGAATGCTCATTGCTTATTTAGAAAATGGAGAAACGATGCTGGATTTCATGCTTTTTAGAGAGTGATTTATAGGAACAGTGGGCTAAGTAAATACCCTCCTTTTGACAAAAAGTATTTTGAATTTTGACTGTTTTTTTAAAAAACCCGTCTATGGCGCTTAAAACTGTGACAAAATAAACACTTACGATTTTACAGTGATGTGTAAAAAGGGTAGCTTAGGCCTAGGAATTTGCTTATAACTAAACTGTTATTTCAATAGTAAAACGTAGGGCAATCACAAGTGTTTATAGATCTGGTAAATATGCATAATACAATATTATTAGCATACTTTTTTGCAGTGATAGTAAGGCTGAAGTGTGTAATATGGGTACAATTATGCAAATCATATTTACATCTTTTATTGGGCAGTAAAGGCATATGCCCCAATCTTAAAAAACCCCAAACTGTTATTACTGAATATATTGTACAAATGGCTGGGGAAAAAGGCGCAGTAACACACGCGTCACATGACTCTTCAACAATTTTAGGAACAGAGGTCGTCGTTTAGCTTTAGAAGAGAACCTCCACGACCCCATGCCCCACCCCTGCTTTCCTCCGCCTATGATGCAGATGCAACTATAGATGGTAAGGGTGGTAATATGACCCCCGGTGCATTAATGGTCCCCCTTTTAACTTTTGAACTAGGGATTGTAGGAGTGACCCTTTCTATTGGTACTTTAAGAACATGGCGTTCATTCAACATTTGTACTTGGGTTTATTAACGGAGGGAGTGTCCTGAAAGACAATATTTAAATTTAAATTTTCACACGTTTTCTTATTTATGTCTTGACATTTTGAAAATATCTCCCTATTTTCTCTTGAGCTCGATCTGGAGGTTGTTACCATGGCACATGGTGTACTGATTATCTGGTGATAATTTGGACACCTTAACCACATGTAGAAACTTATGGGCGGGGGCAATATGGACCAAGGGGGTCCATATGTCCGCCTCTAGTGACAATAACAAGTGGTCCATCTTGCCGACGCATGGGCAATATGGACCCTTTTCCAAAAACATTTAAAGCCTATATCTTTTATTTGGTTAGAGATTATTGGATGCTTTGTCTGTAAACCTACCAAGAACCAAAGCTATCAATTGATATTGAAAAGTTATTAAAGTAAAATAAATTCTGTTGAACATTACGACTTGCTTAAGAGGGGTCCATATACCCTACCCTCATTTCATTCAAAAATATTTAATAGATTTTTTTCAGAGTAAATTTATAATACTACTATAAATCTAGAACTCCTGCACCCTAACTAAATCATTGTTTAATTGTATAAATTAATGCATAATAAGGTGGTCGTGGACCCCCCGTGTTTAAATGGTTTACAGATAAATGTATACACAACTCAGAGATGATTCTTGGTTTTCCTTTTGTGCAACTAAGCCCGTGGCACACTACTTACTCCGGAGTCATTTTATTACAAATTACTCGATTTACACAAAAACAAACTGTTTTAGGATTATTCATTTAAGACGTTGACTGGGCCATATGGTAAAACAGAGGGGATACTTAACTTCCCTCTTATATGGACCCAGTATTAAAGAAGAAATAAACACACAATAACAAACTCTCTGAAAGCAAATATTCAAAAATTAATTTGAGACCAAAAATTATTTAAGTCGTCATATAGGCAAAATGCACCAATTTCCCCTTTATATTAATGTCAATTATTCGTGCGTATTTACCCGAAAAAGGCTAAAACGACCAATCACAGATTTTCGACTTAAACTAGGGCCTTATTACTTGGTGGCTATATATGAGCATTGTTTGGTGTAAAATTGTTTTAGTGCTCGATCCACCAAGTCCCAATCCACCAAGAGTTTTTGTAGAAAATGGGATTTGTGGTCAATGTCCTCCTAAACAAGTCTTCCAATTAACGCCATTGAATTACCCTTTTCCGATAACTGTATGGGGGGGGGGGGGGGGGGGGGGGGTGTTTAAGTCCATGGATTGATCTCTAATACAACGAATCCGCGGGGAAGTCTCGAAAGGACACCCTCTATGTCGCCGCATTACTGGGGGCATCCCCGTCCACCAACACAACATGACCAGTACACACAGTACACACACTCCGCATATTGCTTAACGAACTAAATCATAGGGCCCATATCATGATAATAAATACAACCTACCTTTTTGCAATTGTTAACAAATGCCACCGTTTATTTCCATGGATTTTGGAAGGATTATGTCAGGGCCTAGGCCAAACTGGAATTCCAGGGCATGTGTCTTACTGTTGTTGTAAAAAATTGAAGGTTATCCCGCCCACTTTGGCGTGACTGAGAAATGAACTCTTATGGTAGAAGACGTGTTAAAAATTGGTAATAACAGCCGCGTGAGAAAAATTATTTTTCGTAAATTCAAACATCCAGACAAAATAAAAGTACAATAGAATGTGATATATTCCGTGTACGTGAAAACTTTGAAATATTTCCCAAGACCGATCCGTATTTGTCTGAAAAAGCGTTACATCTTCCGATCGGGTTGTTGGTTTTTTAGAAAGGACACTTCCGTTCCCATGTGATCGATTTCGGAGATCTTGACAAAATTATCTCGTTTGTGCATGGCATTGCTAACCCCCTACGATACTACGCCTGACTAATCAGTACATGTGAAAATTGACCGGCGAGTTACAATGTGGTATTTTGACTGAAATGGATCGATGATTGTTTCATTTGGGTCATTAGCGATGAATTCGCACACAGTGTCGTTGTTCCATTTTTTGAAATTTTGCAGCCAAGAAATTTACATTTTTTTCCTGGAGCCGTCCATGATGATATACAAAGGGATACAGTGAATAAGTGGTTTGGTTTTGCGTCATAACTGCTCAAAAAGTATCGCTTCTTTGTGGTAACACTACAACGTAAACCTCGGTTACGTATACGAGAATGCAAAGAGGCCCCCCAGTCCATGGCGGATTGTGAGTGCGGGGGCCGCCCACGGCGTAGGGGGCGATAAAGAGTTCCCGTCGTATTCGTGTATATTCCCCACTCCACCCAACCTCATATTTTACCGGAAGTTGTCAAATTGTCCTGAAGAAAGCGACCATTTTTCTCATTTACTAAGGTATTTGGTTTCAAGCGAAAAAAATCCAATATTATTTTACAAAGGATTCCTATATGTACATAATCACGTTCTTAGCTCTCATATCAAAACGGATTATATATGCCATGATTTTTTTTTTCAGATGGGCATTTTCAATCAAAATAAAACAATTTTTAACTAGGGGTCAACCCCCTTTTCAGGCAAAGTTTATTTGGAAATCCGACGTAGATCACCATACTCTCTTCAAATCAAGAGTGAATTTCACAAAAGAGTGAAATTTCAAACACTTTTGAAGATTTTGGGGTAAATTTTTACGCTTGTAATTTAAAAAATATAAAACTAATCATTTTTGTAAATTTCAGAGATTTCGTATCCAAAATTTTTCTGTTGAATATGTTAAATTGAAAAGTTAGCGTCAAATTTTGTTTTTAAAAGTCGACAATCTGGTAATCGGGGGCGCCAGCTTTTCGCGGCGATCACACCCCCGTGGTCGAAAAGGTCTAACCTATAAAAATTAATCATTCGACAAATCCCGCCCCCAAAAAAGATCCTGATAATCCTGAGTATACAACTACCGTCAATCAAATATGACTTTAGGCCTAGTAAGTAAAATTCTCTCAGTTGTTCCCGCTCGCATAGGTGTAAAAATCACATTTTTAGTGCATTTTCTTTTTTTAATGATTTTTCAAGATATTTTAAACTATTTTTTTTTTAATTAGTCAGATAAGAAAAATGGCCACGAGTAACGAAAATAAAAGTCGTCTAAAAATGGCATAAAGAAGTTCCACGTAGCCTAGCTTTTTGACTAAAAACAACAACGCATAGCTCTTATAAACCAGAAAAAAGAAGCATGTCTCGCTTCGACAGGCCAAAACCCTAAGCGCTATGCGTTTTTTAGTCAGAAAAAAATAACCGGCACGCTGAAATTTTTATTAGTCATTTTTAGACCTTTATTTGCGGCCAATTTTTTTTCTGACCAATCCTCCTCCCCCCTCCTCCCCTCCCCTCCCCTAGAAAAGGGAATGAAACGATCAAATGTGATTGTACAACCTGATCCACTCGGGAAGCTGCGCCACAAGAGGTTGAGACGAACTATTTTTTTTTTTGCCTATATGCTCTCATAAAACTAATCAAATTGTTATTATGTAGACGTTTGTTTTTGCCATGTAATGCCCACTATAGAGAAAAAAAAACTCGTTTTTTCATTAACAAACTCATGTTGTAACCGGATAAATCCATTTTTTTCGTGAAAACAATGTTCTACTTCTATTGTGATATACGTTGCTATAGATGTGGCATATACAACCTCGACAAAATAAATAGTGTCATTTATGCTAAGTTTTACATTTCAAATCGATAAACCTTGCGAAAGCTCTTTTAACAACCAAATTGATATGAAGATTGTTAGGTTTAAAACTTTTCGACTCGACAAACGTGTTTCTCCCCACGCGTCGAATCGATCAAACCTGGCATTTTTTCATTCACTAACAACATTTTTTTTTTCAATTCGATAGCACTCTCGGCTGTGGATTTTTTTTTCAATCTTCAAGGCCGTATTTCTCGGTTGAGAACAAAGTTTTTGAAAATCCTTCAAGTTTGGAAAACTTGTGTTTATCATTGTACATTCTATCTGGGGTTTTCCCTCCGCTTTTTTCTCATCCTTTTTTCAACCAACGCTAAAAGAAAAAAAAAATGTTTACTTTTACCTCTTCAAAATAGCTGCCATACACACAGCTTTTTCAAAATAAAATATGAAACAACCAAAGAACAGCTCGCGTATGATGGTTCCTTCTGGTGTTAAAATTATGTATGATTCAAAAGTCGGTCCTGAATAATCATAATAATGATAATCATGAGATTTATGGAGCGCCTTTACGATGTAGGCAAAGCGCTATCACAGACTGTCCCAAACAAACTATACCATCAACTAAAAATTATAAAAAATATAAACGTGTATTTTGCCAGACATTTTTTCTTTATTTGTTAGACAAAATCCCAATCTAATCCTCGCTTTGATTCCATCCAATTTGATGACCCTAAGCGGAGTATTGTCAGTTGAACACAAGGGATACAATACCACTTGGGCCAGTTCAAGAACATCACCTGAAGGTTCAAGAAACTTAAGAGTATAAGGCATGTAGCATCATTGTGTGATTAAACCTTTCAACAAAAGAATATTGTACAGATCAGTGAATGTATATCATGCATTGACTAATCAATATATTATGTTTGCATGAAAGCACCAGAAAGTATTATGTGGGTGGTGAATGAGGAACTCAACTCTCATGGAGGACAAGTATCAGAAATTCATGGAAGTTTTGAGAATCTGACTGCTGACACTAATGTAACAGTCTACAAAGTCCTGTTTGAGGACAAATGTATGGACAATGCTCTAATGTGGGAGGACAATGTAATAACCCTTCCCTCCTTCCCCACTAGGCTCCAAGATAGACAGGGAGGATATGGATGAAGAAAGAGCAGTGTTTCAACAAAGAGCAAGAAAAGGATGGTTTTGGTTTCAAAGGTGCATTTACTTTCAACAAGGGTGTTTTTTATGGTTCTTCTTACCTTCTGCTAAAACCTGGAGTAAAGCTAGACAACAAACTGTTTTGAATTGAATGTCCCCAATGCTACATGTATGTATTGCAATTGCGACATTTATAAAGTTATAAATTATTTATAATCAAAGACGGCAAGCACTTTAAACCTTCTTTTATTTAAATATTTAATCAAGAATGTCTTGAAGATGATTTTCAATGGCAACTTTGTTGATACAGGATAGCCGAAGCTGGCCCAACAGGTTTTTGAACTGTCTCAGATAATTAGCCATAACCTAAACCAACCCCCAAATTAACACCACTAAAATCTCATGAAGCGGGAACAACTCCTAAAAAGAATCATAAACTCACTTGTCAGGATGAACTCTTAATTTTTGGCCAAAAAAATTAATCTATCTTGATTGTATAGTTATTTTTGGGGACAGTCTGGGGGGATAGGAACAAATTTTCAAAATCTGGCGACTCCTATTCGCTCCGCCAAAATTGAAGGCCTAGAATATGTTTTCTGCAGCTGTCCTTTAAAAGTAAAGACTTTCAAAGTAAATCGTCTTCGAAATAAAAGTTTATCATCATTATCCGTCAACCAACAATACTAATTACCCTTGTTTTGGTCTATATTGTGCAAACACTGCTATTGATTTCTTTCAGTATTTCTTCTTCTTCATTGTTTTTAATTGAGCTTGTAGAAAAGGCGAGCCGGGTTTTTTGCCTGTCTTGTCTGGATCCGTACAAAAATAGAGTAATTTAGTTGGTTTATCAAAACTTACTAATTACTGGTCGAAAAATCAAAACATCATAGATTGCTAACACGGTCTTGCTATTATATATAAGACAAATAAAGGAAGCTATCAAAATATCGCGATACCACCTTTATAATTCTCTAAATTTCTTGACTAAAATGGAGGAAAAATCTGATTTAGATAAAATTTTTTTTAATCTATTATATAATAATAATCTAAAATATTATAAAATTAATAAAAATTATACCCTCATTAACCAATTCTAAAACCTTTTTTTTCAATTTTATTATTTTTTTTTCTCCAAACCCAACATCTTTCCTTTTTTCCTCTTTCCCCCCTGTCCACTTTTCAATTAAATTTTTCTTTTCTATTCCCCTCCTTCCGCCATTATTTTCCCCCAATTTTTTCTCCCCCCCCCCACTAACACTTTTTTCCATCCCTTTCCCCCCTTCCCACCCCCCCCCCCCCCCACCCTTTCGTCCCCACCCACTCTTTTCCCACCCCCCCCCCCCACGTTCTCCCCTTCTGCCCCTCCCCCCCCCCCCCCCCCTTTTTCTCGTTTTACCATTCCCCCCTTCTCCCCCCTTTCCCCTTTTCCCCGCCACCCTTTTTCCATTCCCCCTTGTTCCCTTTCCCACCCCCCCCCCCCCCCCTCTTTTTTTTTTTTTTTTTCCTTTCCCCCCCTCCCCTCCCCTCCTTTTCCCCTTATCCCCCCCCCCCACACCTTCCCCCTCCCCCTCTTTTCTCGTTCCCTTTTTCCTTTATTCTTTTGGTCCCCCCCCCCCCATTCTTCCCCCTGTTTTTTCCCTTCCTTTTCCCACCCTTCTCTTATTCCCACTACTCCTTTCCCCTTTTTCTTTGTCTCCCCCCCCCCCTTCTTCCCTCCGTTTTGCTCCCTTTTGCCTCTCACCAAGAGAAAGCCAAGGAGAAGAAATGTTCATGGAAGAAAGGAGAGATAGGCCTGGGGGTTTTGAAGGGTGAAAATGAGCGGAAAATATTAATTGGGGCAGACAGCCGGTGGCAAAGGGGGAAACGGCCAGAGCCGGGGCTCGGAGAAATCCGGAAGTAACCGTGGTCTAGGGAGAAGTTTCTGGGGAGAAGGGGCAACAAGGCAAGAGGGCGGGGAGGCAAGGAGTAATTGAAAAAGAGTGAAAGCACGGCGCAAGCAAGCACGAATCGACGAGGCAGATGGGACGATGGTGACAAGGTGGGAAAGACATGATAGAAAATAGAGAGGACTTAAACGTGCTGAATCATAGCAACATGCAATGCGACAATGAAGACCAGTTGTGCAGGGTATTCGGATAATGGCGTGAATTGTGCCGCGTGACAGAAATAATACACGGTGGTACTAGTTAGAACAGGCCGGCAGCCCTGGCGGTATTTTACTACCACACAAAATGAGAGAAACAAGGGCATGTAGAATTTGTTTGCATTACATGAAAACCGTGTTGTTTCTCTGGTGCTCAATTTGCATGAGATGTTGCATAACGGATGGTTTTTTTTGAAGTAAAAGAAAATGCAAAGGGTTATTTATGTAAGGCAGAAAATTAATCGAAACTACTCAAACGAAACGGCTTAAAAACGGTATTTTTATTGATCAAAATACAAATGTAACATCTTAGTTACCAAACTTTGGAAAACTTCTACTCTTATGTTGATAGAGTAGTCACATTCTAACATTATGGCAAAAACCGTATGTTCCGTAGCTATTCCTGCATTTACTGTAAACAGAAGAAAATGCAGAACTAACCCCTCTGGAACACCTTTATGCCAATTGCATGCAAATTAGGTTAAAAAAAATCATATTTCTTTCTATCTACCTTGGCAAATTATTGGCAGATTTTACGTTTGCGCTATGATGTTGTTTTATTACTTTTCTCCCAAATTTTGTGTCGGGGACCATGCCGCTGTTGTGAAATTCAACCTCTCGTCCCGCTGCCTACTCGGACTTAGCTTGGCACACGACTTTGAGTACCTGGACCCACATACAATCCACGCCAGGAGTGTCATGGTTTGGGGTGAATAATAATTATAATGGGCTGTTTTGATCTTAGAGTGTATCGGTGCGAATGGCTAAAGAGCGCATAGCTCTGTAGCCATGGCCCGTATGTTCAAGGGTATTATGTTTTGATAGAGATTACTTTTGCAGGGGAAGTTCCTGGAGTTTTGAGTTATGCACAGGTAATTTAACATAAGCATGATTGATGTGAACTTCATCTTTTTTTTCTTAATTTTATCATGATATTACTAAGATCTTTTGAACAAAGGTTTAAAGATGATTTTTATGTCACTGGGACCGAGACTGCATAGTAAATGCCTGTAGCATTTCACAAATACCCATCCCCAATGCCCAAATCAGCAGATCGTGTCCTACCCTCCCACAGAACGATGTATAGTCTCTCACATCTGATCGATTACGCTGTGACACAGAGATACAGATGGCTTTCTGATTTGCCGTATTTTAATTTATAAACGGTAACGGAAGATGATAGTTTTGGTGTCACGTTTCCAGGTCGCAGGTCACGTGTAGGTAAGCGAGATATCAGTTTGCTCTTCGGTGTCGACCGATCTATAGAAATCCGACTATGAGAATATAATATTGGATGCTTGGTGTGAATACCAGAATATATTGGATGAGCTATATGAAAAATCTGATTAGCCCATATCGGATGAGCAACGGCGAATCCCCGATATTGGGAATCCGATATTTTCATATAGTGCATCCAATATATTCAGTATCACCCGAAAGAAGCCATCCATCTTACAAATTATTATGTTTAAGACTCTGACTCAATCGGTAATTACCATCTGTCTTGAGATTCATCTAGCACTCCTGACTGAAATCGGGCCCTTTATTTTCATGTCAATTGAATTGCTTTCAGGATTTTTCTAAAAAAAACAATAGTATAATATTTGTAACTTTTTAGCTTTGAAAATATGTGTGGAAAGAAAAAATTCTGTGAATACGACTGGAATAATTCATTTTACATATTTGGTACCAGTTTGGCATTTTGGATAAGAGTTTACACCCACTTGGATTTGTGTTAATTAGGCTAGCCTAGTGGTGGGCTAATCTAGTTGTACCGCCCCACTCGAAGTATTTTGGTCATTTACGCAGGTTCTCTGTAAACTGGCTGGTTTTTATTTTCCCTGTGTCTTTAACTACTCAGACATAGTCTCAGTTATAGATCCCAGAATAGAATCCAAATTCGAAAAGCTGGACATTCAAGTGCAAGAAAACCAATTTTTCAGGGCCCTGGTCCAGGGTACGCCTCACAGTCAGTCAGGGCCGCTAAGCGAAAGGCAGGCTAAGGCGTGCATTATTTGTTCTTGATAATGATACATATCATAACCCAGATCATTGTTATATGTCAAGCTCGATATTTGGTGGATTATTTCTGAAGAAATACGATCAGTCCTGCCATGCTATTTTGTAGATCGCCAAGTTCATTTGGCGTGTATATTAACAAATAAGAATCAACGATCTTTTTGTGTCAGTTTACTTTCCTGTTTTGCTATCTTATCTCACTTTTTGTACTCATGGCGAATTCATGTCCTCATGTTTCTTGAAATTATATGTAAATATTAGTATTTAACTTCCCAGACTTCCTAGTTTTTGATGGAAAGAGTTTTTGATTGTGTGTTTTTTCACACCTGTTCACCACAGAAAGTCGCCATTATTGCTGATAACGTCAATTTAGTGAGTAGCGTTTCGAGAAATTGTTGGTTTCTCCTAAAAGTCTTAATTTTTGTAAATGTTGGATTTTTGGAGGCAAAATGTCCTGTGATGTTGTAAATTTAAAGAAGATGTTAATAATGTACACTTTTTTTATTTGTAAAGTTTTAGAATACTTAGGGATGGCCGAAATGTCTGAAATGTAACTGATATTGTACCACTTGAGAAAACAGTGTTGTTTTCGTTCGATCACAGCGATTTGGGCCAAAGTTGCTTTGTGCTTGAAACAACAAAATTATCAGCCAATCAGAAGTTATGTAAGCGAAAATGGAAGAGTCCAGAGCCATTGGACGAGTCCAGGTACCTCTGACGGCAGAGGTGACAATATCGTAAATTGGCTAAGCAAATTTAAAACGAAGAATGACAAATGACACCAATACAAGGATTTATTTGTTATTTATTTACTGTAGACTTGTATGGACGGAAGATTCTTAGAACATAATAATGTTAAAATCAAGGTCTGTACATATGACCCTCTGCCAAAGTGCTATTATTTTTCCAAAAGACAACCGTTTATTAATTTCTAAACGTACAAAGAGGTTTATCTTTTCCCTACTGAATTTCAAAAAAAAACCGACGTACGAGACGATACATCGATTGTTGTTTCAATGTATGGCACGTACGTCATTTTAGCCTTAACTGATGGGTCCCCCGAGCAAATATAAAACCAATCAATTTTGCCGTGACGGTCATCAAATCTTTCTTTGTTCCAAAAATTGGCGTTATTTTTTCCCATAAGAAATTCCTTTTTAAGAGTCAAACATCTTATATTGTTCTTAATAATTAATTTCAATTGTCCCCGCAATGTGAAAAAGAAATGGGTCCATAGTCCTAAAAACTGAAACATATCAGCCGGCTAAATACCCTTACGTGTACGGAGACAGACGTGATCCCCGTGTTCGTTGTGCAGGCTTACGCCACTTGCGCGCGTCTGCGGGGGTTTCGGTCTAGTTTCCTCGGGTAAACATTGTCCATTTTGTAATTTTAAATTATACTGAATAAAATTCATAGGGGAAGTTTCCGGACCCTGGGGCCCATCTGACACACTTTTTCTGACATCCTTATCAGCAGGATAAAAGCACATGTTATTCCGTACGGTTTCCGAATTTATAAGTGTGTTCAGAAAAAAAGTGCAGATGGGCAAGTTACGGAACTCCCCAATGCATAGCGTACTTACTGATGAGATTCGGTTTGGAAGTAAAACAATGTTGTCTGCATCCATTACAGTCTCTAAGCGCTGTAGATCAGAAATAAACAAAAACTACACACAGTGATGATAGACGGTACACACCGTGTGTCAATAAAAACGCGGGCTAAAAAACATAAAATATTAAAGCCACCACTATTTACATTATCATGTTAACCACCTTTTAAAAAGAACATACCTACTCTCACTCTTTTATCCCATCTCATTTAGGCACTCCTCTGGAGTCCTGTCCAGTGAGAGTCCTGATGATCATGACTGATAGTCTTAACTTTTTTATGGCTGCTGTTAATCATAGACTATCTAGTCAGGACGAGTTGTGTGTAGTGTCAGTGCCATTTAAGCCAAGATACAAAGACAGCTTCTGCTCTAACTTTTCAGCTGCAAAGTGGCTTAAATTTTCATTATTTGCAATAAACGTTATATTGTAGGTTTTCTTGACAGTCTTCTGCATCATCTGATAACCATTTTTCCAGATTTAAAATTCATATTATGAAATTTTCAGGTGAAACTTACCCTTGTTGTGTCTACATTGGGCTGCCAAATTTGGCAGCCTGTGTACATGTTGACATGAACTTTTTTGGGAACAAATTGTAGCATCGGTTGCAAATTGGTACGGCAATTATTCTACAGACTCTAGAGATGCTATATGTATGTCAAAAGATTTTTTTCTTTTTATTTAGGAAATATACATCTCAAAACATCTCAAACCTTAAAGGGGCATTTCGTGATCCACAGCCTCGTCCCCCCGACTTACCTCAAAAAAGCTGAGATTTTTATATCACGTTTACCGTTTACAGTAGTAATCCATGTGTACCAAATCTTACGTGCAAATTCGGTCGTATCTGTAAGAAATTTGCAATTTTGTATTTTCTGTCTGTAAACGGACAGAAATTATAGCACAGTGGCCTATGGGACAGTGGGAAACGAACATTTGCTCATAACACAAAACCGCAAAGTCGGGATCACCTAAAAAATTGTGAATAAGCTTTTCTCAAGAATACCTAGTGAAAAATAAATAAAACAGAAGGTGCTGGAATCACGAAATGTACCTTTAAATGGCATTGGAACTCCACAGAACAGTTGTAACTTATGGCACCAACAAAGATTGTCCACATTTTAAAAGATAATGCCATAAGTTACAATTATTGGAACTAGTACAGTGATAGAGGAAAGGGATATGACCAAGCTGATTTCATTTGTGAAACCACCAAGGATGTTATATAGTACCATAGACGGATGCGTATTCCAGTTGCGAACATATGGTCGTTATAAACTGAGATGAATATACCAACCTGGCTCATTGCACACGGGGAATTGGCCAGCGCTACCGATCCCCGGTTGGTATATTCATCTCAGGTTATAAATAGGCCTTTAATCGCAATTATGTTCGTAACTTTGAACGCAATGGTGGTCTTGATTTCGTTTCTTCTATAAGGGTTTCCCTTTATTTCCATAAAACTAAGTCTTGGACCCAATAGAATATGTATCAAAAGTTCATGAATAATTTATTACAAATCATATCTATTTTTTTACCATGTTCCACTTTTGTGCTCAACAATCACAAATGCCAAAATGCCACAATCCGCATCTATTATTGGCGTTGGTATATAAAGACCCCCAAAAAAGTAACGCAGCATGTCTAAATACCCCCATAAGTTACAAACCATTGGTCTATGCACAAAAACATAAAATTATTTCAATAGTCTCTTTTGTTCTGCAAATGTTGACACCTTTCTTGCTCCATTGTGATCAATATCGCCAACACAATGTCCATTTTACGAAAATGTGTCACATTTTCAAAGTTGCAACTGAAGACATTATTACAAGGTTACAATACACAACCATGCATCAGGCCATGCATTAACTGACACACACATCACGGGAAGAATGCGGTCTTTCACTGAATGGCAATCAATATGGCTATACCTTTTATTGCAACTTTTAAAAGGGGAGAGATTTTCTTATAATGGGTATTGCGTTGGCAATATTGATCGCAATGGGGCAAGAAGGGTATCAAAATTTACGGAAGAAAAGGAACTATTGATATAATTTTATTTTTTTGTGCAAAGACCAATGGTTTGTAACCTATGGGGGTATTTAGACATGCTGCGTTACTTTTTTTTTGGGTTATTATATTGAAGGTGCCAAAACACAAATACACTACAACAAAATAATTATGTCACATTGAACATGCCATAAATTGATTACTACCCTCGTCATAACACCCGACATATATTTTTACATTACCACGCTTACTAGAACTCATTTCTAGTCCCTATATTTTACTATAGGCCCTATATGGACTGGGATCACGCCCATAGAACTAATGTGCGGAATTGACTTTCGAAAAAATATCAAAATTAAATCAGGTTTGAGATCCCGTGCTTTCATCATTACCGATGACATGCGGACATTTCCAAAAAGCCGCCCTCAATTTTTGTTTGAACACTAGTTGGTTTGAATATTTGGAATGCTTACCATGTATTATATCACACCTGAAGTGCATAAGCCGAATACGCGCTTGTGTCTTTTATTACTAAGAAGATGAGTTGTAATTGCTATCTTGCACTACATGAATTCACACCCTGGTTTCCCTATAGGACGTATTGTGATAAGCGCGCAAGTTTCAAAATAAGGTTTTGGCGTTTTTCTTTATTTGTTGGTCCCAATAACCTTTCCTAACGTTCTCGTATAGGTGGTCTTCATCATCCAATCAATTTTGGGAAAAAAAAAAAAGAGAACTTTTGTATCTTCAAAACTCTCCTGTTACTTTAATGTATTTGTACTATTAGAACCATACTCGATGTGAAACAAAATCAGAATCCCAAGCCTAAAGGCACAGACTGACAGCAAAACATGAAGATATTTCAGAATGCTGCACCTTTGCGTATTCCACTAATGCAACTTGCCACCACCTTTAATATTGGACGTTATCTTGGCTTCAAGTTACAATCACAGCCTATGAGTTTGAGTTCATACATACGGCTCAACTGGTGCAAATCATGTGAAGTCAACTATACAATAAATTATCCCTTTGAAGAATCGTCCCAAGTTTTGCCTCAACTAATGTCCATATTTGTTTATGTTGAAATTAGCACTTCCGCTAAACGAGAGCAATAGTCAAGGGTCAAACAGGTGCGAAAAAAGCAAACCCATGATTCTTCCAGTCGCAGTGAACGACTGTCAGTTGGCGCAAAACCCGGATATTGACCCAGATAATTGTTACGCATACTCCACACGCCGAAATCGCCCCATACGCCTGGGAGTTTCTAGCTTGACCCCGGTTTGACCTCTGTTGATGACCCCAAACAAAGCATCAACGGTACAGTGGGTTTAAAAAAAACGACCGTATAGTTGATGCCTTTGGACTTAGGGCCTCCGAATGTGAATTTTGGAGTACCCGAAATTGATGGAAAAATATCACCTTTGAGAGATTTTTTCTAAGACTTCAACAATATATAGCAGTGGAGTAAACATTAACCGATACTTCTTAGCAGAAGTGAGACCAGAGCCTGAAGTAATAGCCTGATTAAGGTACTTGAAATGTCATCTCTTATATCTGAAGTCAAACTGTTACTTCCGTTGCAGGACCAATACTGATCATTGAATGACAGATTGTTGAAAGCCATGAAATCAGGTCGTGCTTGCAGACTACAGGGCCGTTGCGAAGCGTGGACATTCGCTCGTGGAGAGGAATCACTTCTAGGGCGCAGATCCGAATCGTCGAAAACGGCACTGAAACGGAAAGTTGAAGTTAACATATAGGATTTTTTTGGACAAATGAAAGATAAATGTTTGAAGTCCCTCTCCAAAAGTTTTTACCAGGTTTTGACAAGTACCGTTTGAAGACAATAGGCCTGATTTACAATACTTTGAATATTTTTTTAAACACTTAGTATTTATACAAAATCTGCTCTATTAAGACGGGAAGTGTTTTCAACAAGGCGGACTTTCTTGCACGGGTGGAGGTGTTGAGTAGGCATATTCAACGAAAATCAAACATATCGTCTCGTTTGTAAATCCATCGCTCTTGGTGATAGATTAGAGTAAAACTTTGCATAATTTATTCCTTGATTTAGCATTGTTGTTAGAAAATACCCTTGGGTGTCGTATTTTTCAATCATAAACTAATAAATGGTTTAATTGGGAAAACCCCTAAATTTTCATAAAAGGTAACTCCAATTGCCTTACAGTCAGTTTAAGTCCCCTGTGATCAATCTGTTTGTTCCAGAAATTTACCAAATCAAAACGCAGTCAAATCACGGATTCCAACGGCTGTCATGATAACGACAATGTACTTGAGAGAAGTTACCGGGATTAAGCCAACCATTGGAATATCACGCTGGTCCCCGTCCTCTTGTGAGTTCGTATACAATGGCATAGCCCACGTATGCTCTAATATTCTGTGATGACTGTGCATCATTCTTGAAGTTGAAACGCATACGTTTTTTAGTTAGGAGGCAATGTCATTCATTGAAATTAAAGTAGTACCAAGAATCTTAATTTGAGACTACACATGTATATCTTTAAATAAATGCAATTACGTAAACAAAAAAATAACGTTATTTTTCAGACGCCTATCACGAAGGCCTATAAAGCCAGTAGTTTTAAAATTCTATTCGTTGTTTGTTGGCAGTCATTTAAAAATAAGCTTTTCCTCTTGCTATTTATGAGCTTTTAACAGTTTATAATTTATTTTGCCATTTACAGTTTCCTAGTAACAATGCCCAGTTTTGAAAAGAGATTCTTGGTAGATAATTTCCACTTTGTAACAGTTGTCAGCGTAAGTTAGAGCCAAATTTTGTAGTAAAAAAATGAAAATTATTGTAAATTTACGTCCAATGTGTTCAGGCCTATTATGTTTAATTATACGACTGGATCTCTTCCAATCCCGTAAAAATAGGGGTTTCATCAAATCATCTCGTATATATTTTGTACCCAACTGCAATTTGATCCTAAAAATAGTTACAACAACCGTATATTTTGTAGTAGTCCCACCGTAATTTGTGGATCGCCTTAATAAATTTTCACGTGTTCGTAGTGCAACTTCGTATGTTTTTTCAGCGTAAACTATTTGCCTGGTTATTATTGTTCTTATTATATATTATTTTATTGTTTTTATTATGAGTATTATTATTATTGTTATTATTATTATTATATTGTTGTTATTGTTGGTTTTTTTTAATTAAAGTATTAAAATTCTAATTTCTAACTACAAACTAATTGAAACAGATAATTAATGAAATAGGTCATTATTTTAGATTTGTGTTTTTTTTTTTTTTTTTAAATTGATTTATTTGCATGGTTAAGTGATTTATCAAACTTTGAGTTTATTCAATAATAAAATTTACCTTATGAAGTTACTAACACATATTACTTCATTATGCATTGGCAATGCTAAATTATTTTACGCTTATCATCTTTTAAAGGGCCTTTTACATAATATTAAAACACATTGTCAACTATATGCACGGTCCTAGAACTATATAGGATAAAAAATAGACAAAAGGTCATTTTACACTGTTTTACCACAAGTGGGCAAACCTTTAATCCCCTTAAAACGACGAGTTCAAAGATGACCAAGGTGAGAGATTAGTATGAACGATTCCCCATAATGGAAGATGGAAGCAAAGTTATTAAAGGTGTGGGGGAACTCAAACGTGATTTTAGGTGGCAATGACCCTTCGTAATGGAGATGGGGGTTCAGGTGTAAAGGACTTCATGGTGGAGATAGGATTTAGATCTAAGTACCCTCTTAATGAAGATGGAATTTTTGGTATAAATCCCATCTCCATTCCGAATATGAGCTTCTTACAACTAAATCCTAATTCGCATCTAAATAGCAAACCTAACCCCACTCTTATATATACGCTTTAAAATAAAAAAGCCATGCAGCGGGGAATTCACAAAATATTTTGTTTAATTTTTGCAAATTGAAATAAATTTGATCCTGTTGACACCAATATTATAGTTTTAAAAATGGCAACTATTAAACTAAATTCAGATTTGTCCTCCATTTTAATCTAAGAACTTTGACAGCACAAAAATAGTGCTCTACGGTTTCCATCAGGTGTATCGAAGGATTCAATATGCATTCTAAAAATGAAGCACTGATTTTCTGTTGCAAAAAATATTAAGTCCCTCCATCACATATATCTCCATATACAAGGATTAAGCTGTATTCCTTAGTACAAACATTGTGAAATGTGTATTTTTGATTGGAACAAATACAATTCGGCAATATGTTGAATATTGAAAGATACGCAAATCAAAATTAACCTTTTACCCCTTATACATTTCTGGGGCCAAATAAAATGTGAAGAATTCTTGGGTGTCTGATCTACATGAAATCACAACCTGATTCCTGAAATTTCGCGGTTGCAAACCTTTAATAAGTTTATGGTGGATTTGATACCACCTAGACTCAATCGTCATTTTGGCTGCCTGAGCTATAAGTCTAATAATCATCTTAGGGTAGCAAGCTAGTATCTAAAATACTTTAACACACTTTCATCATACCTAATTCCATGTCCCATTGTGAGGTGCCCGACCCTAAATCCATTTCACTTGTGAGGCTTTTTTTTGTTATTAGTATATTCAAGTATAATTTCTGACATGACTAGAGTATTGTCTTACACATAACTTTTTCGTTGACTTGCGATATCTTAATTCCATCTCCATATGAAGTCTAAAGCCAAACTCCCCTATTGGGTCCCATTTCGAAACAACACGGTCCGCTTTTACTGAAATTGGGCACTTCATAATCTTTATCCCCCCAATTTTGATTTATCGGAATTCTTCGGTGTCCTAAATCCCATCTCACTTTTGATGACATCTAAATATATGTAGTTGTATTGATGCCTTTAGAAAAATGGCCCAATCCCAACAAACGTTGATTCACAGCTGTAAACATTGTTTAGAAACATGCATGCGAAGTAGGTGTTTGGGTTAAGAAACATGTCAATCTTTACACACTTGGCGACAAAATGACTAAACACCCCCCGGCAAATAATTTAAGAGTGGGGGTTCGATATATTGTTATTATTCATTTTCGGTCTACATCCCACCTCTCTTCTCACAAGCTAATCAATAGTATTTTATTGCCCCCTATAGAAAATGACCTCCAACTAACTTTAGTTGTTCGTCAAGGTTGCATCTAGTAAAAAACAATAGAGTTACAAACATGAGCAATAAGTTTTTGAGAGTAATAAACGACGCCAATATCTAAAACCACTTGGCGTCGATGCCTAAATACCTACCGCCAAATGACTGAAGTATGTTTCGATTTTCAACCTAGATTTTAAGAATATTTCAAAAATTTTTAAACATGTGTCACAATGGTGTTTAAGTTTAAATCAAACAGTTATTTACAGTGAAATGGGTTGGCCGACCCCATGGAGAACAGTAGAGTCCACGTTCAATGTTGTTTTTTAGTATAGTGTTATAAAATAAAATTAATAATTGTTTTTAACTGAATAATACTGCTATTATCCCGTAACTAACTAACATTATTTACTGGCCTTATAAAAAAAACCGTATGATTTCCACAAACTCCAAATCATCGTGAGGATATAAAAAATCCCGAATTATTAAACAATTTTGAATTTTCGACTGGACGCATTAAGCAACGTCAATTCTGCGTTCTTACCACCACCAAGACGAATTTGCTGTATGATTGAAAGTACTCGTACTAGTATATAATAAATAATTATAGTAAACTCAAATTACATGTAAGCATGTCATTGCATATGCATGTGCTATAATTCATTTTAAACGTGTGGTTAGTAATTGACAAACTCTCTTGTTTTCATTTTCTATTTTGTTCAAGGCTAAACACAAACAATCTAAATACTATTTTATTACTAAACGCTATCCATCAGACTTCTATGTTAGCGACTATAATTAATGAAGTGTTTGAAGATTGTTATCTTTTCCTCATCATACAATACATTAAATAAACTTAAATTTTTTCATATTATGTCATCGTTTATTTCCTTAATTTTTGCTAAAAATCACGCGAATACGGTACTTTATACAAATTCAAATTATTAAAAAGCACGTGGGCTGATTCATGTACGTAATACAAGGGTACCTTGCAATTTTTTCTTCTTATTACATTATATATTTTGTCTAATTAATACTGTTTAAATGAACAAACTAGAACACTGAAGTATTTTCCCGTTCTGAACCTACACCTCAACCCTCCTCCCTGTCCGAATCAAAAAGCCACCTGAAATATTTGAAGTTTTATTCTATCAACTCACTCGAATCGTCTACTACCCCGCCACGAAAGGATTTTCGTTATATAGCTTCAGTGATCTATTGCTTTGTGTATATAGATTAGGGCCCTTACTTAATAAGAAGGCCATGGACCAGTATGAATAGTTTACAGACTAATCTTTAATCTGATCAATCTGATGATGTATTCAGTTGGAAACCTAAGCCATTGGAATAAAACCACTCCGGAGTGAGGTGTTTTATTACAAAATGCAATGATTTACACCACAAGCAAATTCTTAGACTTTTTTTTTCCATTTCAGGTGAAAAAAACACTATAAAAGCAACACAATTTATCAAAATTAGGGTGCCCTATTGCCAAACATGTGCCAGTTCTTTCCTTTAAGGGGCAATGAAAGGCTGCACTAGGTGCAGTAGTTGTAAAAGGCACGAGACATTTCCAAAGAAGCGCCCCAATGTTTTTTTCGAACCCTGGTTTTTTGCATATTTGGAATGCTTCCAATGTCTGCCCACTACAGAATTCAAGCAGGTTTCTATAGGGACGAATTACGATAGGCAGGAAGTTCAAAACACGGTTTTTCAGTTTCCTTTGTACGTGTTTGTCCCATAACCTTCAAACCGTTCTCGGTAGTTTTATCTACGACCGCTCCAGTGCAATTTGAAAGAAAATTCGTATCCTCAAAATCTCCTCCTTGGTCACTTTAATAAATAGCTTATATTTACCAGTATGGATGCCCTAACTTTCTTCTGTATTAATCACCTTTATTCACACTCGAACTAGTACGTTTGCTCCCGAATGGTATGCTTGGATGCAATACGTAGTTGCATTTTGAACGTCCATAATAATGGAATGCTGAGGGTCTTGTGGTACACTTATAGCGATATCATACATCTTTCCTTCCACAAGTCACTAATCAAATCTAGTATACCAATGTATGAATTATTAGCTTTATTATTTATATTACCGCATACTACCGCTTCTTTAAATTGTATGATATAAATAAAACAACAAGCCTGAATTAATGTTGCCATGTTTCCTATTCAAGGCGGGGCATTCAAGCCTTAGACGTACGACCAAGCGTGCATTATATTCACTCAAGCTTTTGTCAGTCTTTAGTCCGGCGTCCGTCCGCCCGCTGGCTGCTTTTTTTCTACGTCACAATAGGCTTCATTAGCTTTCATTCTATTGACCGTACGCATTGTGATGACAATGTTACATGTTGTCTGCTCTCACGTGGCTATTGAAGGAACACAGGCTGTATTGTCACATGTTTTATCTTGATGGGGCGAATTTCAAATCAACGGATTTCAACCAAATTCAAGCCAGTATATTGAAACGCAACTTCATTCTTTTGTGCAATCAATCCTGTTCCGACGCACGGCCTGTGACATGTGTAAGATTATTCACAGAATATATTGCAGTGCAGATTTCCACATGATTGGGATTTGTGACGATGAAATCATAAACAAAAGTTGGTTAAGTTGATTAAAAAATAAAAAAATCAAAATTTTCATAATTTTATATTTCAAAAATACCCACCTGAAAAACAACATTTATCAAATTACGTATGTGTTTAGATACATCAATCACTTGCCATTCAAAAATCACAAAAAACCAACTATACATCATTATTTATATTGCTGTTTACCCGAAAAAGAAACATGGAGTGCAAACAAAAAATTGGGCAAATTTGATGTTAATTAAGTCATAACTTCTAAACCACTGAATGCAAACCTATGTAAAAAAAAACTGTTTTTTCCTAAACCTTTATATTTAACAATATTCAGCACAAAATTCCTATAATGTACCCAAATTTGGTTTTTGCTTAACGGACGACTTTCGGCCTGAGATCTGCGCCCTATTCATTGGCGATCACATACAGTGGGGACAAAATGACAGTTTTAAAATGCACTTGTTAGCAAGGGAACAATCGCCATCGCTGCTGAATAGTAAATTATTCATTAATTTTTAAATACAACGTACAAGTTTACTCGCTACACTATTTTCTCACCCTATTCACATAGCGTTAACAGACGGAACCGTGATACTATACTTAGTCAACTTACACAGTTTTCCTGACAGCGACTGTCGCGTTGTTCGTACTTCGAATGACAATCACTTAAAAATATGACAAAGGTGAGGTCACGGGAATTCAAATGGAAACGCGCTGCACCGTACACCAAATTAAATAACACAAAAGAGGGCATTGTTACTTGTAGGTCATAGGCTATCCATGCATAACAAGCTGGGAAATCAAAGATTTCAACGTTGTGTATATACCATTAACATCCTATGTCCTTCTTTTGTTGCCTGCGAATCCATTCCTGAGAATCGTTATGCCCATAGTATTAAAACTCTGACAGATACAATTGCCCAGTGTTAGCCGTCAGGCCGACCTATTTCAGATACCAGGCCCTTACATGTTTACAAATATTGCCTGTTTTAATTGGTCTATACTGGAAAGCTAGCAATCTGGATGTACTACTGACTTTAATCGTCTTCTAATCTCCCTGGTCACAATATGGTTTGAAATTAATTATTCTTTTAAGTTATTCTTAAAGGTGCAACGAGAAATTTCAAGTCTCAATATTTTCTGTCTTTTCATATAGAATAGACCCCTCATGATTCCCTACCTTTTATTTGGCTACATAACTAACTTAAAATATGAAACAATTTGACACTTGTATATACTATTTTTCAATGGAAAACATATTAGCCTAAATTTCCTGATTCAATTGTTCCTATAGAAATTAAAAATTTACAATTTTTGTACCAAGAAACAGATTTTCAAGTTTAAATCTTCCAGATGGGATATTTGTGATAGAAAGCTTTATGAGTGCAAAAAATCAGAATTTCCACATTGTTTAGGGACGCTTGTTACTGAAATCTCTCGTTGAACCTTTAAATTGTGTATCATGGATGTATATCATAGTTGTTTTCACCTAGAAGTTTATCTATTGATTTGTATTTATCGTTTGATAATGATATAATCGTTCCTTTTCTCTCTATTTGAAGCGCCTAGAAGGCCTCTGCATTAGGAGCTATATCAAGATTGTTATTATTATTATCATTATTATTACTCCTAGTCCTACAAGAACCGTTTTATCGCTTTTCCAATACTCATATACCATTTGTATACCCGTTATAGCAAAAGAAACGGAATAAGTAAACCCACAAGTTTTATTTGAGATATTTTAATTTAAGAAAATTAATTTCTTGCAAAAATAGTAAATGCATAGTAAATGGAATGGTGTGGTATTCCATTGTATCACAATGGAGAAATTATGGCTGTATTATGGTGTTTAATTCTCATCACCTTATTAGCATCCCCCGGTCCATCAGTGAAAGTGATAATTCAACCAGTTTCTTACTATGAACACATCACTCTGGATAGAAGTCCTAGGCACCTCACGTCTACAACACGTAACGCCCGTTAAACCAAAATTCCACTCTCAAAATAGCAAGCAACCGATGACAGGAAATTCCATTATTGTACAACCGACGCAAACTGGAACCATCTACAACTATTTTTACAAGTGCAAACGCCTTATCAGACGAACCGTGAATGTTTCAATAGCACTATTTATGCATTCGCGGATACTGCTAGACCCTGTTAATACTTTCTCCAGTAACAGTCTAGTGATTTACATCAAAGCAAGTTTCACTTTAGATTAAAAGCCATCAATTTTATATGTCGCCCTCATCACATCGGCAATCCCATACTGTCTATCTGACGTTTTACTTTTTTGAGAATTTTGCATATTACTTATAATGTTATGGTCTATAAATAGCAAAAAGTCTACAATATTGAAAGTGACCTAATAGTGAGATATTACTTAAGAATTTTTGATCAATAGTCAAAACTGCATATCGCGCATTCCACATACTGTCTTTATTTGTATTTACCACGTAATTTTTAACTAGGCTATAATCAACGTTGTTCGTAAAACAATCTGTTTCGTTTTTCACATACCGATCTATAGCCTATCTATTGGGCGTCTATCTGTCCTCTGCTTGAACATGGCGTTTTCACATAAGATCTTCTCTGAACGCATTGGAATATAACGGTGAAATTAGCGACGTATGTGAAAATACGACTCTTTTGGCGTTTAACATACAGACTTATGACTTTGTTTGCCTTATCGGAATACAATTGCACTTCAAAACTCAGCAAGGTTAAAACTTAAACTTCAGAATGTTGTCTTCATAATGTGAAATTTAAAAGTAATTGTAATGTTTAATTTCCATAGTACGAACGTGAAATCTCCCGGTAGAATTTCATGGCGATTTCTCGAAAACGGCATTTCGTCGGATAAGACAGTATGGTGATGGTGGGCGACGATATAACAGCTTTGAACGTTATTTTGGACAAGATCAGCTAAATAAAAACAAACTGACAGTATGTAATAATCTAATGGATATTACAAGAGCTATCGCGTCACATCTCACAGAGATTGGGTTATTAGCAAGACTTTATAACTAATTTATCAGAAAACTGATCGAACGTCATCCATCAATAAAGTTAACAATTTCTAATCTCAGACAGACCTACCTGAAACAGCACTTTCAGTGTTCAGATATAGTATCTGTAGCTGCATATTTATAAAAAAAATTGCATTTCCCAGTTTGAAAACAACTGTGATTTTGGTAGGGTGACTCATAACAGACCTTTTCTATATAATATACCAGATGACTTGCAACCACTAAACTATACACAGCTTTGAATGGGGGTCCATTTTTTATCAAATGATCACCTTACTTTTCGATAAAAAAAC
>JAMKCH010008478.1:0-109158 GCA_023653785.1 Ophioderma brevispina
CGATATTTCTTCTCCAATGTTCAATTAATTTTATTTTTCACACTCGTATCTGGTTTCTAGCTTTGTACCTATTCAAATATTTATTTCTTTTATCTTTGTAATGCTGAATAATTGATTGATTTGATTTGATTAGGTCAAACCATTTTTGAGATAAGTGGGGGGCAAGTTTGCCACTTTTGAAAATGGAAAAAAGATATAGGCATAAAGGTCCATAACGTTTATTGGTAATTAATCAATTGTAAATTAATAATTATTGTCAAAGTTTTTGTTTTTTAATTATACATTATCGAATTCTATAATCAATACTATTTTTTTTCAATTAAAACAAATTGTAATGTCACTACTTTATACCCCCACAATTAATTTATTTTTGTAATTCGCTTAAATATTCCGCCTGAAAAACATGAAAAACAAAGTA
Source organism: Ophioderma brevispina (assembly GCA_023653785.1). Lineage (NCBI taxonomy): Eukaryota > Metazoa > Echinodermata > Ophiuroidea > Amphilepidida > Ophiodermatidae > Ophioderma > Ophioderma brevispina. Next base: position 419 of record JAMKCH010008478.1, read on the forward strand.
AATATAGCTGCTTGAAAAACACTACGAAATATAAGAAATCGTCTTTCTCTGTGCGATGCTGTACAATTCGATCAACACCATAACATTTAGAATGAAATGGTCCGATTTTCACCAAATAAAAAGTAAAATACTCCTGAAGTTGTGATAATCAGAAATTAAGAAACTTCTACACTTTGATCTCTCCAAAACAACGACACCATGTCTTTCTTAAGCAAAATTTACATGGTGCTCAATTGAGAAGAGTATTTAACACCAAAAAAAACGGTAATAATGTCTGCGTCCACACAGCGAATGTCGTACGGTTCAATTTGGGTTATTTTGCCTTATATGAATTAAAAAACATATTATGAGCATCTTGTTCTAAAGACATAATAACGGTTTTCGGATGACGTCATATTAAATCACACAGCTGGAACATAGGATCACAAACGATATATGGTGACCAATTGCTTTTCCTTTCGGCATCACCATGTCACTGTGGCAACGGGTAACTTGGAAGGACGATTCCTGAAAATGTGGTTGTGAACTTGTGTACTTAAAGCGGCCCTGGCACATGTTTTTCATCAAAATATGAAATTTCTTCAAATTTTGCTCTCAAATGAATGATAGTCTAGGCCATTTGGAAGAACAGAGAATATATTTTACCAATAAAAGACATACCCAAAACAGTAGGGACATTGATATGCGGATAAAGACATCCAGGTAATTTTGTAGGCCAACTTTTAAGTTTTCCATAACTTAATCAACAATGTGTATATTACATTAATATTTTTGACCCGTACTAACTGATAATTAAAACCACAAGGTTAGAGAACCGACCAAAGAGTGTGAATGCCGTGGGAAACATACGGCGTGCGTGTTCTGTGTTAAACGCCATTTTCGTCGTCTGCTGATTTAACGTCGCCGGCGCGACGTTAATTATAAATCGTTCTATTTGTGCCCCGAGGAAGCTGATTTTGGTCTTAATCATTCGGGGTGAGGGCCTTTTTGTATATAAAAGCCTAAGTTACAAACCATGCAAAATATCGATTTTGAAAACTCTTGAGGGCGCACTATTTTTCAAATGTGCCAGTGTCTCTTTTTAAATGAGAAAATTAAACGGTAATAATAGCAATATGTGAAAACGGGAGACCAAATTTAAAGGGAGCCAGCCACTTTGTGATCGCAAACTCATCCCCCGACTTGCATCTAGTATCATCATCAATCTTGGTTCCATAAGTTAGGCCTATGGGAATTTGGTGAGGAATTTCAAAATTTAAAAAAAGTAAATATAAAGTTGTATTTAAAAGTTAATTAAAACATCCTTTCTTCGGCAGTGATAAGAGTTGTTTTTCTTGCTAATGGTGCTTTTAAAAGTGTTAATTTGTTATTTGGATCGGAGAAATGAAGTGATTTTTCTCCCATTGTGAATTGTCGCTCTCAATGGTGCGAAATTCTGCAACATTTTTTGAGTTTTGGTAGCAATTTGGCATTTTTAAATGCAATAGATTTTTGATTTTATTTCAAATCTAGTATGTGTAAAGGTTTTTAATATGACAAGTTCATTGACATGCGTATAACCTGCCACCTCCAAAACATGATTCATTAACACGATGGACCGTGCAATCCTTTTTAAAGGAATTTTTATTTAGGTTGTTGAATTCCCACTAGGAGTTGATCAAGTTCCATTATAAAATCAACTCGGTTTGATAAGAGTTTTCAACAGGGTTTTTTAAAAAGTCAAGTTCAACTAAGTTAATAGTGTTTGGAAATCCAGTTTCATGAGAGTTCAATCCAGTTTAAAGCATCTGAAAATCAGGTTAAAACAGTTAAATTAAGTTGACAAATGTTCTAATTTCCAGTTAAAACAAACCAGTTGATCCAGTTAGCTCCTGTTTCACTTCAAGTTTATAGTACTATTTTACAAAAATCCCTGTATTTCTTGAGAAAAAATTGAGTGCCAACTCAATGACATGATGCCTAATGGGTAATTAAATCCCTTATATGCTCAAAGCAAATTCAAATCGGCAACAACCATAGGACTCAGAGAAATTGCAAGGAGAACTCAGGAATTGGAGGGGTGGATATCGTGAATGTAAGCAGCCAAAATGATCTTTATTGTGGCCGTGGCAAAATATCTGAGTCATGCCCAGATCGCCGTAAAAAGTAGGCTAGGTGAAGATATGAACCTCCCTCCTCAGTATAAACACAGGCCCTGATATTTTAGTGATAACACAACAAAAGTGGGAAAATGGTTTTAAGCCCAGGAGTAACACAGTTAAAGTTAAAACCACTGTCCTCTATGAACACAAAGCATGTAAGGCTATTTTATGGGGGACACACACCTTTACAATGCAAAAAATAGTAAAATTTTTTTTTTTTTTTAATTTAAAGTGTTTTTTAGAATATGTATGGGTCAGTTGGCTTTAATCCCTTCCAACATATTCTGATTTGTCCCTGATAACACAGATTTAACATAATGGGAAGGGTATGTATATTAAACAAACCATCAAAATTCTACATCAAAAATTGATTAAAGTTGGTTAAACAAAAAAAACCCAAATTCAGCTCTCTCTAATCGTTATCGGTAAAGTACCAAATCCTGATAACCCTGGGGCCTTCTGTAAACAGTTCCAGTTACAGTTAAAACTGTTATCAATACCCAATGACACCATCAAAATCTACTTCAAAAATTTATTAAACTTTGTAACAGCCAAACAAGCAAATCTCTATCTAATGGAACAGTAACCAAATTACTAAAACAAGGCAGCTTCTTACTGTTCTGGTTCAGCAAGGATGTATTAATACCAATATAATCCTCAAAATCTGCCTTAAAAAGGGTGATTGAATTGGGTGTTTCAAGGGTGAGAGTGTGAGGGCAGCTAAAGCACCAGAGGGCTTTGAAATATCCCAAATCATTGCAAGGTGCCTATTACTGTACTTCCACTAAACCATGTCACTACTTAGGGATAAAAAGGCTCAAGAAAGTTTAAGGACAACAATACAGTCATGATCATGATAAATTCCTCTTAGAGCTTTGTGGGCTTCTAAAATGCGTGTAAAGCTGGTTTGGAGTGTTGAGAATAGGATCTTTGTGGGATCACATGACTTATTGAAGCTGGGAAATTGAAATTTCCCAAAATGGTGCATTGTGGGATGGCCGCAATTACACCCTCTGGGACTCTAAAGTTAGTAAGTATGTGGGCCAGCTGTCCTTGGGTTGCGCAAAGGCTGTCATCATGCTGATCTTCCCTTTAGGCCCGTGACCCACCCATGTGTGCGGTGATTTAAGCCCGTGCCGACCGTCATGATGCATACGCAATATCGGGGTTAATTTTGGAGGAGTTTGAGGTTAATAGCAATTTGCTTTCAGTTTCTGCTATCCTGGAATATTAGCAGGTTAGGAAACAAGGTGTTTTGGCCGGGAAAATTGAATCTCTTGATAGTGTTATTAACTGGGAGGTATAGGCTATACGTTGGGTTGGAATATTGACCAGTGATTTAAGGCAATATTCGTTTTAAAACTATCACACAAATCAATGGGTCTTCTCGTTATACTGCGGTGAAGGGTAAGGCAATATGGTAGTAAATACTTTACAAGACCCTAGATTAGTTTGTTTCCTTTTTCATGTCTGTTGGAATGCCAGTTGTTATCCCAGACAGGCGGTTTCTGGCAGGCACTTAGAACAGATCGGTGCTAACGAGGGGTCTTACATGGGTTGCCAAAATTAACACGGGCTGCGCCGTTTGTCGCGATTTTTAAGCGCACTAGTGTGTCGCGGTCGCTTTTTAGCCCCAGCTCAAAACGTGTCGCGTGTGATCTTTAGATTGGGTGCCATCGGATGTCGATCATTTATTGGCATCGCCATGTTGATTTTTCTGCCTTCAATGGGTCCAGGAAAATACGCATTTAGAGAGCGCTATTGCCGATTTCTTTGCAACGCTGTTTTTTTTTAGAGTATGATAAGTAGCATTATTTACTCCAATTTGACTGAAAATGTAGAGAATCAGTTATTAGAATACAGGTGCGATAAAATCCCGGGATAAAATTTAAACTTATTCACTAGTCACATCATCGGAAACACGTATTCGGTTAAGTACGTAAAGTACCTCTGTTTTAGGAAATCCTCTTGCATCGCCATCTAAAACAACGTTGAGATGGCATGAATCTTATCATCACCAGTCTTGGGAGGGCATTTTGGGTACAATTGGAATAATGTCCGACACTTATTAGAGCTAAGCTAGGCTTTGTGTAAAGGAAGGCGGACGAGCAACGAAAAGGTGCACTGCACCTGGTCGATGCAGTCAAGTGCTAAGCACGAAAACAAAATTCTACAAACATTCGATGTCGTTTTGAACATTTAAGGTTTTGTTTTTCCAAAATTCATGTGTGTCCATTATAAGCGCTTGAAAATCGTCGAAATAAAATTGATATTTATAGCAGAAATGTTTAGCAGACATGGTAAATAACTGTCTTCAATGCATGTGCGCGGATTGATTTGGTGGTGCTAATTGCATTTGGTGGGCCGGTAGACTCTTTCTGCTGCATTTACATTGCATGAGTTAATAGGTGTAATGAAAGTATGCGAATAAGAGCTAATAAGACCAACCCGACATTCGAAATTGAGTATGTTGAACAAAAATTTGCAGCGGAGGGGGATTCCCCGACGAATTTGCATCATATTACGAAACTTCCATTCATTAATATGCGACATATGATAACTAAGTACTGTGAAATCAAAAAGTATGCAATGCAAACGTGGACAAATCATAGGAGAAATTCTAACATTTTGGTGAGTGAGCTGTAGGGCCCTACTTGAAAAATGTCAATGATGAAATTGGGAGTGATTTTTTTCAGGATGTTGCGGGGAATCCCAACAATCCCTATCACGACCAAAGAGCCTAATACACGTATGTTTAAATAAAAACTTGACTCAAAACAGAGTCGATCTAAAATCTCTATTTGTTTGGTTCTATCACAGTATTTTTAATCACATTATTATTATTGCTTAAGTAAAAATAGCACGATCAAAGATGATTGTACAAGCTGTTATCTCAGGCGAGTTTACCCCGTGTATTGAAAGGAATCCAAGATTTAATCTGGTTAATTAGAAGTAAACAAAACAAACAGGGTAAATAAGTTAAATAAGTCCAAATTATTTAAAAAATCATTTTAAAAAAAATACAAAACCTAGATTTTGAACCCAATTCAAATAAATATAATGTGTTGTAATTGCTCAAATTTGTCATTTTCATAGACTGAAAAGAGGAATCATGGCGGCGGGCCGGCGCGGCTGGGCAGCTTCCGGGCAGTTGAGTGATACCACTGTTTTGATTAAAAGTTACAACAATTTCATTTATCAGGATGAATTTAATTACCCTTATTAAAAAAATGTTTAACACGTCAGATTACTGAACGTGTCTTGAGGATTCCGTAAACTAAAAGACTCTCAGTCCGCCCGGGAAGATCGCCGTTTTGGAAGGTAATTTTCGTACGTCCTTAGACTTCTATGGCTTGTAAGTTGTTTCCCACAAGTTGGGTGTCCGCTTGTCAAAGCATTATATCAGTTACGAAAGTCGTACGTCGGTTTTTAATTTTCCCCCAAAAGTTCCGCGTGTCGATCGCTACCGTATTTTTTTGGAAAATTTCCGTCGCTCGATAAGAGACTGCGTGTCGAAAGTTCGCGGAATAATAAAGGCCGTAGTCCCCGCCGCTGTCGCGAGTGTCGATTTTTACCCATGTAGACCCCTCTAAACGAATATGAAAGTTTATATCTTATCTAATTGGTCCTGTTGATGCCGCCAGGTGGGGTGAATGGAAGGTTTACATACACCTACATTATAGGTTCACCCTGGTTAACTAATCTGTGAATCTTTTGTGAGTTGGTCAAGTTACTCTGTTAACTATGGGTTAGGCAAAACTTAAATTTAGGCCTACCTTGAAACTTTTTGGTTAACCCAAATATGTCTTCAACTGTGGGTTAACTCCGAGTTAAAGAGGCTGTCCCTATCACCAACCAAAGATAGAAGCCCCCCCCAGGGGCCCCGTCCCAATTTGTCGACGGAATTTCCAGAACTCTTGTTAACAGCTCCAGCTCAGTTGCTCATTCTTCAGTGTACATAATCTACTGTTGCTGAACTTTTAACTTGGGTGTTGTATTTAAAACATGTACTTTTCTCGCTTTGCCTAGGCTTGCAAGAGTTGAAATTGAGAAATCTTGAGAAGTTTTTAAAGTTCCTATTTACCAAATACTAGTCACATAACTGTACATTGGAGTCCCTTCTCACCATGCTGGTCAAGTTAAAGTTAAAGTTATCAGTTACAATCTTTTAGCACAATTTCATTGCCTAAATGACAAAAAGGTCTCAGTTCAAGAAATCCCTCTTTCATAGACGAAAAGTGGGAGCAGGCATTCCAGAAAACCAACACACAGTAATGGTTGGTTTCGAGAAAAGTTGCTCCTGGTTATCCGAATTCTGTCCCGGTGAAATGGGACCGCCAATGGAAATAAGCTTCCAGTAGAGGCCCCCTTGGGTTATCCAGGACATTGTGTGAATAAATCAAATCAAATAAAAAAATAACTGTTTCATGTTTGTTTTGCATGTTTTTTGTTTCTATATGAACATTGCAAAGCAAACATGTTCCTTAAAAGGTATATCAACAAAGACCAAAGTACAATCTATTAATATTGTTTGCTTACGTGTCTTCACACCAAAAATTGACAATTGTCTTGTACCGTAAGTGACTTTTGGATAGCAACAATTGTACAGTAGTGTTTATACCTTTGTTTACCTTATTAATGATTTAATCTACAGATAGGCCTACATGTCATAAAATAGGGCAATATTTTTTTGCATGACATACATGAATCTACATTACACTGGTAGCATAGTCTGCTGAATTTTAACCAAATTTAATCAATTTTTAATATACTTTCAATTTCTGTTTTACTTTTTGTTTTTGCCAACAGTTTGCTTTACAAAAATCAATCCACTTTAAATGGGGTTTGCCCGATTTAAGTAGATGGAAATTTTGCATCTGATAGGAGACTTCACCCCAAAACTCCATCTGTAAATTTTCGCGCCATCTTTAATCCGTTTTGATGTAACAGCTAAAAACGTGAGTTTGTAAGTCCCCATAGAGTGCTGTGTAAAATTAACATTGGGCGACCAAATGGGGCATATTTTTTCGCTCATACTTCTAACACGTAACATCCTTTAGCCCTAAGATTTCACAGGGTAATGAGAAAAATTAGTCGCTTTCTTTTTATACCAAAATTTGGACCACTTCCGGTAAATTTGGGGTCCCTGGGGACGATGCTATTAAGCATAGGGCCAGGACCTTTTAACTTACCAAAGCACAGTCCTTTAATAACTTACTCATTTAAACATCACATAAAGCAAAGGTCTTCCGTTCCACTTTGAAGCAAATCACAGTAATGATAATCTAAATAATTTTTAATTGTTTTTTAAGAACAGAGAACCATCATCACCCCCCCCCCCCCATCAGCAAGAACAAGATTTCAATGGTAAAGGAACAAAGGTCATCTTACATTGAACAAACTTTTAAAGGGGATGACCTAATTATAGAGCTTTGTCTTGATAAAATGGCCTTCGCCCCAAAACCCATAAGTTTTGCAAAGATATTTCAGCCTGTTTTGATGTGACACCTAAAAACATGATTTTGTAATCTTCATAGAGTACTCTGTAAAATTAATATTTGTTAACCAAAATTTGGCACATATTCACTCATAACATCCAAACCAAACTGAAGATTTTACAGGATAAGTGAGAAAAACAGTAGCTTTCTTCTGATACCAAATTTTCAACCACTGTTTTTTTGGGACGAGGCTATTTAGTATTAGCGATCGGGCCATGGCCCTTTAATCCTTTTCAAGAAATTATTAACAAATCATAGTCCATACATTAAATGAATGCCAAAGCAAAGTGTTGCTAACAACCAACCATCTGTATTTTGCACACATTGGCCTAATGCATATGAACAATACATGTGCGCATTTCAAGACATGATAAACACCGCACCAATGACACAAAGCATAAACTCATTTTTGTGAATACTGCGTGTTGCGTAATAGGTTCATATGCATGTCAACAGCGGAGTTAATCAGAAATTAGGAACAAGTGCTCATGAAAAGAAGGGTGTTGAATAGTTGTTGAAAACTGGATTAAATATCAGAAAGAGTTCCATACCCTTCAAAGTTCTACATGTAACAAATTCTTGTTTATTTTTGGTGTTATGGTTTTTGTTAGTATTAGGCCATAAATAAAAATAAATTGTTTACTGTAAAGTGTCAAAGGACACAAAACCAGTAGGCAGGCAGTCACGAGACTGAGTGCAACAGGGTTTACCAAATCACATCGCGAACACTATGATAATTGTGGATTGGGTAGGAATTTGATCTTAACAACTTTTGTTTGATCACTGTTCAAAGAAGCTTACTTTCAAACTTTTAGTTGGTTCTGACGGTGCATTTTGATGCAATGAGCAAGTGTCTCATAGATCACTGTTGTTGTTTATGGATAGAAATACAACATTACGTACTTCTTCAAGAGGGGATAAAATCTGCACATACTCTTAACGACAGAGGCTACACTTAGGCAACAATAAGCCAAATCGCCATTAGAGATTTGTGATGCAATGTGGGAAATTCGCTGGTGTCCTAAAATCACGAAACACGATGAGGTTGCTGTAGTTCTCATATGTGATGAACTTTGATGTTACTAAAAAAATGCATTGTTATTGAGTTTTGTGCGCTGTTTGGTCTTCATACCTTTGTGACACATATATACCAGCAAAAACTAATTTGCCTCAATTAGAAAATCCAGAGAGAATTTAGATATTTTGGTTAAAAAAGAAGTTCCTAAAGTTTGTATACCACAGGGCCTTCCCTCTCGGCTAAAAATAATTATTACTCCAAAAATTAAGGAAATTGCATTAAAGCTTATTCTTTATTTGAACCAATTTTCAAATCAATTGTTCGAGTAATCTGATTTTATAGTGATTTTCCTAGGGGGAACATTATAGCCGATAATCCTACCTTAAGGACAACGGCGATCGGCATGATATTACCCACAATGCATCACAAATCTAAAATGGCAAACTGGCGTATTCAGATAATATGAAAACTCAACTTTTTTTCAGGTAAGTCAGGTGGATGACTGAGGCTATGGATCAAGAAATGCCCCTTCAAGAAATCAATATTACATTTGCACAATGTTAGTTTTGTAAATGCAAAGTTAGATTTGGGTTTTGTTGGTCTATGAATCAAAATTCACAAACCACAAGACATTTTCAATTTCTTAAAATTTCCTGCATGATTCTCTAACTGCAATTTCTCAAGAATTTCTGCTAGTTTGAGTAAAAAGAAGGAAACTAATTCAAAGATCAAGTATTACATCTCATAATGTATTAACAATAATGTTCATGATTTAAAAGCATTACTAGTGGTGGACGGGTAAACCTACCTACCCGAGAAGAATTTTAGAACTATCCAATATGCCCATAACCTTCAGAAGGCCAGTATCTCTGAAACAACTTCTAACCTCAATACCAAAAACAGAGTCATCTGTGAGGCAAAATGAGGACCTCCTACAATGTCAGGAAAATGGGGATAGTGTGTATGTCACTTAATGAGGTATGCACTGGGCCAGGCTATTTCATCTTGAAATGCTCCCCGTTTTTATTAATATTGGAATTGTGTTGTATTTATTCAATTTGTATCATCACAAAATCGCTCTCTGCTTGGGTTCCTACCAAGAAAAGAGTGCAGTGACATGTGGCGATGTGTTTTATTACCGCTAACGAAAATATAGTTCAACGTTAGGTCATCTCCAGGATTGGAATGCCAAAAAGGCGAAGACGCAAAGCACATATTGAATAAAGCCGAGAATTGGAAAGGGATCCATAGGCACGTCTATTAGGCTTTGATCTGTGGGTCAGACTTCCATTAGTTTGCGTTTATCCTAGTCATATTTTCATTTAGGCCATTTAGCCCGGGGGTAACAAGATAGGCAAGCCTCCGGGCTTGAAAGTTCATGCTGGCTTAAAAAAATACATGTTTGCTTGCGTGCAGATGCACGGTGGCCTATCCGCCAATGTCCACGGTAAAATTACCTGGAACTTGGTCAGGTAATTGATGGCACTGGCGCCAGCCATCACTACATGCCTCCCTCTAGAAAATCCTCTGATGTGATAAGAACACACTTACAAAGGAGGTACAAACAAAAGTTGCTCTAGTAAAATGTCTTAAACTGTTGCTCACTTCTTACGCATTCATTAACTTGTAAATGATGTACATCTATACATCCAGGGCTAGGTTGTGCTTTCAGTCATGTAACCTTTTATTTTCACCTATACCTGACCCTGAAACATAAAGCACACACCATCCCATACCATCCCATAGTCCACTATGAACGTGACACATATCATTCACTGCAAGTAGAGATTTGTCTTTGATATTTTTGTCAATTGCATTGAAATCATCAGTACTCACACCCTGAGGGAGGGAGAACTCTGAGGGGGTGTTTTGAATCAATCCCATGATGCATAGCAATGTGCCTATACCGTACTGTACTAAACACACGTCAGTACTTAGGAATAAACGTGTTCCAAAAGATTAAGAACCACAAGATATTTCATAATCATGCTAAAAATTCCCTAAGTACTAATGCTTTGTGGGCTAAAATGAGCATTAAGTCAGGGTTTTTATGTGTTAAGACTAGGATTTTTGTGGGAACACATGACCCGATTGAGGTGAAATTTCCCAAAACTGGTGCATTGTGGGATTGACTCAAAACACCCTCTGGAGGACTCTCAACTTTGGTTTAGCTGGGAGTGAGGCACAAAGGGCTGAACTTGGGAAATTGAGAACTTGTCTTTGGAACTGAATTGTTGACAAATGTCTTGAAAGCAGATTTTGGAGCAAATGCGAGTTATGGAGCTGAAAAAACAAAATTTCCCCATTTTTTTTGGATATGAAAGACACTATCAGTGATCCGACCGAGAGAGTCAAAATATTTAAAATTTGCAGGAATAGCTTATAAGTAGGCCTACAGGATAGGTCTGTGGAATCTGCCTAAGCTATTTTTCTAACTGAAAAAAAATTGAAAAGGAAGAAAACGGCATTGTTCAAAGATTTGAACTGCCATTGAATTGCGTGTAGTGAGTGTCCATACGGACAGTAATATGACCAAAATATTTGATTTTGTCCTTATTAGGTTGCTTTTAGACTAATCACTTGTAGGGTATGTTAGGATACCTATACTTGTTACAGAAATGCAAACATCTGATTTTTGATTATTTTCTGATCTAGCAAATCACTGATAGTGCCTTGAAGGTATGGCAAAGTAGGAGTCTTAAAAACTGGGAGTATACTTGTTACTTGAACAGGGGATCTACAGAACTGCAGAAGAGGTGTGAACTGGAGGTCTTGACCATTGCGCATACTACTGTACTGCCATTTTAGGTTTGTCCCTGGACTCAAGCATTTGATGATTTCCTTAAGTTATCATTCGCAAATGCCTGTACACATCAGTTCATGGAAGTACATTTGACATAATGCAGTTTACTAAATTTTCTCAAACTATGCTCAAATTTCTTGAAGTAACCAAATCTTAAAACACAAAAATTACAGCACAGTGCCCTATGGGACTGTGGGAAACAAGCATTTGCTCAAAACACAAAACCTTTTCTCTAGGATATCTAGTGAACCATGAATAAAACAGAAGGGGCTGGAATCACGAAATGCACCTTTAAGGTTTATTTTCTGGTGTTGATTCCGTGTTTGGGGCTCTAAATTTGAATCTTAGCTGCTTGTATTTACACCACACTGCGCTGGCTTTGCCTATACACACATACCGCTACACAGTGGCAATGGTGCACACACTAAAAATGCAACATTCAACTTCATTATGCAGCAAAATCCGTACCTCAAATCCGTACTTCAAAAACTCAACACAAAACCAGGATTATGGGTCCACGAACTCTAACTCTTTACAGCAAACTCTGATAATGTTAATCGTTATTTTGCCGACATTTCAACAGTCTGCGATCAATTGTGTTTAGTACAACGACCGATCTCTCGCATTACACTCACAAAATGTGTCAGCGTTGCCAGCAAATCGAACCAAAGTTCAAACAGTTGATTGCTCCGGCGAACTTAAATTCGCACCAAACAGCCCAATTTATCCAAACTTTGAGAGCTCACCCATACATCGCAATTAGCCGTAAAGTCAGTATAGTACGAAAAAAAGGGTAATTTTGGAAACAGGGAAACCAATTTCGGACAGACGGAAGTCTGGCGGGCTGGAGTTAACTTAAGAGTCTCCTGACCTCAACCCCGAGGGGGAAGACTAAAAATGCTCTAAGAAGAGTATCTTAAGCTAAAAATTGTCAAATATTTAGTAATCTAAAACCAAACAGTTTCTGTCCAAACATGAGGAAAACTAAAAATTCTCATTATTTGCCTTAATCTGTGCCTTCTGGACACCCTTAAATACATGCATAACCTCAACAGGCTTTTGTTGACAATTTGCAAAGTCAAATTCACATGACATATATTATCTTTACTCCCTGGATTTCAGAAAATTAAAATATTCGGGAGAAAAAACTGAAAAGCTTTCCTAAAAAACTCCAATCAGACGTATATACCAATAGGAAATTAGAAATTTCTATGTGCTTTAGATTCTTGCACATCCCCTTTCGAATCTGTGCAACATACCATATATCCAATTTTTGTCCATTTTTTCTTATTTTCTGTTATATACTGTGTCCGGAAGTTGGATGATCAGATTAGTTTATAACAGAATTCAGAAATTGAGACAGTTTGCGACACTATTAGGCAGAACTATACTACTCGGTTTACATGCTGCCTAATTTTAACTTTTAAATTTAAAAAAGTAACAATAGTTATTCTTAAACATCTGACATTTTTTGATGGAACAAATATATATTTTAAATCTTTCAGCAATGAGGTTAAGCAACAACATGGTTGAGAAGAGCTCAACTAGGGTTTTTCATCTGAACATATGGAACAGGGGCATTTGAATCCTAGATAAACAGGAAATGAAATGGATCACAACAAATTTGGGGAAAATAGGAAAATTCTTTCTTCTAATTGTAAAACACAACAGGAGATACTTAGTTATTACCAATAGTTATGGAAATCAACGGATGACAGCATTTGAAAATGCCCTTAATTAACACCATAAAAAGTAGACTTTTTTAGGAATGAAAACATATACAAATCTGAAAAATGTGAAAAATATTCATGAAAATATACACAAAAACTTTGATTAAAGGGTTATTCATAGGTGATATGAATTATATTAGAAACAATTTAAATATAACCTATCGTATGTGGATCAATTTGGGTTAAAATACATATAAAGCAAACACCAAAAAGAGCTGATACTTCTTGTTCTATGTGGGAATAAATTTCAAAAGTGGTTTCTTTCATCAAACTGTTAAAATCAATTTCTTTTCAAAGAAAATGAATTGCTGTAAAGGTGGATTCTTGCCCAATGTCTAATTTCTTTTGCCATAAAATTAGGTTGTTTGACAGTACCTTTTCAAAGACCAAAATGGGAATGTTATCGAGTTCACACCAAGGTGACGTTGCACATTGCCATTTGGCAACAAGAATGAACACCCTTCCTGAAGTATCGCCTTTCATTTCTCTCTCCTCTTACTCGTTCGATCCCTCCGTGCCTGCCCTAAGGCTTCCCTGTCAATCCATGCCGGCCCAGACTGAACAACCTGCTCAACTAACATTTACGTTTTTCAAAAAGAAACTTTAACAGTTCTCTCATCGTCATCTTTTTCGCATTGGTGTTGGGATCTGTAAGAATGACAATCATCTGCGTGGCCTATGGCTTACCGGACCGCCATACCTCAGCTGTGCTATGGCAATAGGGGGGGGGGGGGAGGCTTAGCATTCTCTAAGGGAGACTAACTTTACATCCAGGATTAAACTAGGGTAATCCTTCATGAATTACCTCTAACTTTATACCCAAGGGTTAGTTCTTCATGAATGGACCTCTAATTTTAGACCCATGTGTAAACTAGGGCTAGTCCTTCTTGAATGAACCTCTAACTTTAGACCCAGGTTTAAACTAGGGTTAGTCCTTCATGAATTACCTCTAACTTTATACCCAAGGGTTAGTTCTTCATGAATGGACCTCTAATTTTAGACCCATGTGTAAACTAGGGTTAGTCCTTCTTGAATGAACCTCTAACTTTAGACCCAGGTTTAAACTAGGGTTAGTCCTTCATGAATTACCTCTAACTTTATACCCAAGGGTTAGTTCTTCATGAATGGACCTCTAATTTTAGACCCATGTGTAAACTAGGATTAGTCCTTCTTGAATGAACCTCTAACTTAAGATCCAGGAGTAAGCTAGGGTTAGTCCTTCATGAATTACCTCTTGAATGAACCTCTAACTTTAGACCCAGGTGTAAACTAGGGTCAGTCCTTCTTGAATGGACCTCTAACTTTAGACCCAGTTGTAAACTAGGGTTAGTCTTTCATGATGTAAACTAGGGTTAGTCATTCTTGAATGAACCTCTAACTTTAGACCCAGGTGTAATCTAGGGTTAGTCCTTCATGAATTACCTCTAACTTTAGACACAGGTTTAAACTAGGGTTAGTCCTTCATGAATTACCTCTAACTTTAGACCCAGGTTTAAACTAGGGTTAGTCCTTCATGAATTACCTCTAACTTTAGACCCAGGTGTAAACTAGGGTTAGCCCTTCTTGAATGAACCTCTAACTTTAGACCCATGTGTAAACTAGGGTTAGTCCTTGAATGAACCTCTATACTAGATTCCAGTTGATAGTGGAATAGCCTCTACTTTTTTGTAGGTGGAGGTATGAATTGAGGGGATTAGTATATAAAAACTTTAGTCTGTGTATTTGTGGTTTGATGTGCACTATAGCCATGAGCGGTTGGGCCATTCACAGTCCCAATCAATAGTCAAAGTATAAACCCTACAATTTTCAAAGAAAGCACAAACTAAATCCAGCAATAGTTTCAGTGAAAGCAGGTGAAAGCTGATTTTATGAATAGTGAAGATAAAAGTTCTGCATTGTTACACACAGGTGACTGAAGCCTTCTAAAATTTATGATATGTTGTTGTAGGCAATGTTTAAAACCACTTCTGGGGTAGACACACTATGCATCACAAAAATAAAATAAAATACAAAGTATTGACTGGACGAACAACGTAACTTTATTTGTAGTTGGCCAGTTTCTTTCAATCCGATCTCTTTTGTATTGCGAGGAAGAAATCGAAGATTTTCTGGGTATTTCTGTCCCCTATTTTGAGTAATGGACGAAGTCCAAACTATGCCCATAACTCTACCATCAATTGGAATCTACTATAACTTTAGACCCAGGTTTAAACTAGGGTTAGTCCTTCATGAATGAACCTCTAACTTTAGACCCAAGTGTAAACTAGGGTTAGTCCTTCATGAATTAAGTTATGCTGAAAGTATAATGTAACAGGCAAGAAAATTTCACATGGATAATCATTTTGATTCATCCATGAGAAATTTTCACACAGGTCTATTACATTGCACTTCAAGAGCGTGTTGAAAGAAAAAAAAGTCCACTCACAAGGGACTAACCCGGTTTTACACCCAGGTTTAAAAGTTAAGACTCTCTTTGAAAATACCGACGAAGCTATTAGCGACCGGACCGTGGACCTTTAAATGCTTTGTCACAGTCATGACTTAGGACTAAGGAATGTTTGCCATTATGTTAAATTGGGCATCTATCTGGCTGACTACATAGTCTCTTTTAATGTCTAATTTTCACCCGGTGTATCTCAGTGGTATATTAAATTGGTCATCTATCTAGCTATTTGGTTGACCATAGTCGGAAGCAATTGCTTCTTTCAATGGCTATTTCTCACCCTGGCGTGTCACCACCTCTACCACTAGCATGTTGGGCTACTGGGCTTTTTGTTATTCCATGTTCACAAACCTCCTGCCTATACCTGACCTAAATTTACACACAAAAGAAAAATTATGACAACTAAGACCAATTTAGGATTTCTATGTCTTATTGTCCACCTTGTACTACACCCGCTAATTTTGAAGTGTTATTAAGCCAATTTTTGTATGTTAATTGTTAAATACAACTGTTGTTATTCTATTACCTCTATTATTAGCATAAAGCCCATGATATACTTCCAGTTGCAGCGAGCCATTGAGGTGTGCAATACCGGATTTTGACCCAAGATCACGTGTTACGCATGCTCACGAGCAGATCACTCGCTGCGACTGGAAGTATATCATGGGCTTTACTAGTGTTGGTATCATCAAATTGTAGGTTTTATCGCTGTAGAAACTAGAAACAAGAATGAGTTTCTATCTTACACAGAAAGGCCTGGCCTGGCACATAAGCTCTCAAAAACAAACCATGTGCTCCCTGTCAGATTTGACCTGTCAACCTTCTGCGTACAAGTATTGGCGTACCGAGGCAAATCAATCCAGAGAGGGGAAAATTCCCAAGTCGTCCCGCCGGAGGGGTAAAAATTTATAAGTTGTCTGAGGATTTTGTCCACTTACGTGTCAACTCGATGAAATGCACACGAAGATTGCCAAATTTACATTAATTTTGCTCAAATTTTAGCCGAAATTGGTGGCAATTTCCCAAAGAAGAGGGATGAGAATGCATATTTTGGTCCATATCGTCCCGCTTTTTCAAGCCAGAGGGGGCAACTTGCTCCCCCGGTTTGTACGCCACTGCGTACAAGACAATCGGTCCTTCTTTCCCCTATACTTTACCACCAAATAGAAATAGGTGGGAATTATTCTGTTTTTATCGGCTCCACCTTTAAAAGCAAACCAATACACTCGAGCATTTGCACAGAATCACGAATCACGCGCGACACTCAAATATACACACTGCATTTCTTGCGTTGTCTTGCGCCTACATTATTCACATCAGTTCGCACTGTTACTAGGCCTGCCTATTTGATGGTATAAATCAAAGTATAGACCAAGGTGACTGAGTGACTATTGGAACAATAAACCTTAGGTCCTAAGTACTCATTGCATTCCTAACCAGAATAAGTATTTATTGAATACATATCAGATTGTTTTAATAAGAAACTACAAAGTTCTCTTAGTTAACGAGGACAATGAAATCATGCCATGTAAATGAGTTTGCGTATCAACAGGTTTTACACAAGAAGCCAAAAGAAGTTAGGTGGATTTTCCTTAAACAGGGTAACCAGATTTTTAGGTGCCCAAAAGTATTATAATGAGCATGTTTTTATTAATTTTGCATTATTTGTTGTACTAGCGAGCAAAAACAACAACAACAACTGATGCCACATGCTGTCACTCTGACTCAAATATCTCTTTTCTTGAACAAAATTAACAGGGGTCATCAGGAGATTTTGTGTGCATTAGAAATATAGTAATCTTTTTTGAGGCATCTTTTCTTATATCGACTGGTTTTTGCATAATTATAACAGAATAATCGGACGATCAGACAATGGAAAATTGGGGAAATGCAACACTGATAACATAATGTGTGACTCACAGGTTTTTTATATTTGTGTGCTTGTGCAACAACCACCAGGATGCACGAGTGCTTGCATAACAAGAATCAAGGGAGTGAGAGAAATCGGTTCTGTTAAGATAGACTTTCTTTACTCCCTTTTCATTGCAGAGAATGTAAAGAAAGAAGTTTAAGTGTGAGTGTGTATGTAGAATGGGTACATAGGGGTGGGATGGTGTATGTGGGAGTATGTGGGTGTCTGAGATGTGTGTAAGGGTGTTCATCAAGTTTGTTCATGTCTGCTTACCAGAAATATTGATACAATTTTGTAATATTGTCCCCCTTGGCTTTTAGGCCGGTTATAGCCATAGTTGCAACTGGTCCCAAACCAAACATTTTCAGATTTATTTTTATCTTAGCCTCCAACCTACATTGTGAACAATAGTTACAAAGGGGAAGTTTTAAAATTCTTATGGTATTTCAAGTTTCTCAGCAGTCTAAAATAGGTTTCAAAAACACTAAACACAACTATGGGAGTGTTTCCTGATATGAGGAACACCCAGGGGTAGCTATAACCTGCGTTTTGTGGTCCTCGACCACCAATTTTAACTCACTGGACCCCGTATTAAATAGTCAAATGTATTAAATAGTCATTGGACCCCTTACTGGACACCCAGTTTCAGAGATTTGGGGTCCTAGCACTACCCCTGGGTACACCATTCTAATCAATTGCATCGGCACCAGGCATCATATTTTACTGTCAAAGACTAATCTGAGCTGGATTGAGAGGGGAAATGGACATTTAGAAGCTGTGAGCAAAAGAGGTCCTTGCTATGATCTTAGGAAGTAATAATAAAAGTTTTATTTCACTGATTTGTGTGATACTGACATTTGCCACAGCAATACACACAAAATAAACATCCAATATTTATTGGAAAGTTTTGCCGAACAAAAATATCTTTTGTTTTCATTATATATGCTTTCTTGTGTGTGTAGTTGTTTTATTCACATAAATAAACAAAAGCAAACCTTTTTCTAATTGATGAAATTATTTCTAAATGATGAACATTATTTATTTGTTGTTTCAAAATCCTTGCTATTTTTTCATATGCCCTTATATGGTAAAGTCCTATCAATGAATCCACTAGAGCATGGTGTTTTGCATAAAGAAATTAACTTTGCCACCCGCTTGTCCATGTTACAACCCTATTGATGTATACAATTATGTTTGCTTTGTGCTTGTATTAAACCTATCTACAACAACAGGCCTAGAGCAAATTGGTTATTAAATCTTATTTAGCCGGGGTCAAGCCTAGGACACAAGTTGATCAAAGTAAAACAATCTTCAACTTTTACATTTCTGCAATATTAGCAAACTCCACGTGCAGTCAACCCGTTCCTTCAGTAGAGCAGTGGAGACCCCCAGTGGGACCCAATCAGATACAATCTTCCCCAAAGGGAGAGCAACTCGTCCGACCAATCAGAACTAACACAACTTGGGATTGGCCCAATTGGATGGCTACCATATGATGCAACCAATGAGGGGTGACTTTACCAACATGATATGTGCAAGGCCCATGATGATTTTGGTTGTTAATCATGCATGTCTGCTAAGGGAATGTTGGCTCTCTCTCTCTCTCTCTCTTCTCTCCGCATTGCACTATTAACCCAGTATCAATGACCACGGCAGGATGCTAGTCCCCATGCAAGTCACCCTATCAGCGCTTACCATCTCAAAGGACATGAGTTAAAGCAGAAAATGACAGCCAACACAGAGCGAAGTGACCAAGTGACGACGTATGCACGGGGAAGCCCCTTTCTGTATTTCCGCATACAGGGCTCTTGAGATGCCAGTGGGCCCTCAGGCACATGTACTCGTACAAACTAGACAGCAATGGGTATGTAATGCTTTAACCCTGTACAAACTATAACCTGTGATAAGTCATCATAAATTGGATCCATTTTGGATCAGTTATCAACATTTGTGCACTCTACAAATTGAATATATTGTTCTAACCCAAAACTTAATTCTAATCAGCGTTTGTCTATGTGCTTTTTTTCCTTCTTTTGATTTAGTTGCTAGCTTAATATATGAACTAACATTATGAGTAAAACAAACTAGATCAGGTCTGATTGTGTTAATAGTAGTAATAAAGCCTGTGGCAGTGCCCACGCATGATGACGTACCCATGGACTAGCAGTAAAATCCAAAGCAATACATTGTAGTGTAAGATGACGTAGGCTTGATAGCCGCTGCCAAATTGACACTACCTGTGATGTCACACCCGAATGCTAATTGCTCAATACCGAGAATTTCAATCCTCTGGCCACTTCTTGGTCACTAGTAAAATCACTGGACACTCCAAATTTCCAGGCCAAATGTTTGGATATCACGTCTCAAGATCTCACTTTTGAATCAAACCCGGCCCTATCACACAAGCATCGGGGGATTAAAGAAATTAGCCCGCTTGGTGAGAACTTGTTATCGGCAAATTTGGAGAAATGGGTTTTCCACGGGGAATTGATTCGACGATTTTCTCCTATAAAAGGAAAGCCGAGCATTGGAGAGGATTCTTTAAAAAAAAAGTTGGATTGAAAAGGGCAAGACATATTGAGTGAGGGAAAGGATATTTTTCTTTGTTTGAATTACTCTCTGGGATTGTTAAGTTGTGGCTATTCTACTAGGAATTGTCTGCAGCCTAGCTTCTAAAATTGCCATCAATGCGGCAGAGGCATAGTACCAGAGAGAGATGACGTCTCATTTCTATAATAGTACACAGGAACAATAACAGTGCCTTAACAGGAAAAAAAAGACAACTGAAAGGAAGATGCATGGGGAATTTGGGATAGTGTAGGCCTGTTATTGGTAACATTGTCATATTGATATACTATATGGAATTTTATCTACGCAATGTGAAAATTACTGGAAAGATAGAAGTGGTCATTCTACCATAAAATTGATATGATTAATATGTTTTGTTGATGCACAACTTGGGAAATTATTAATTTTTTTCAGAGTCTAAGAAAGTCTTTTTTTTGGTCTAAGAAAGTGAGATATATGATAAAGTTGAGGATACACAAACTTAGTGATAAGGGCCTTATACAAGGTTGTTTTGGAGGGATTACTTAACTCACTTGTTCTCCATTCAAGAAGTTCTGAATAATAGGACAAATGTTTTGAGAACTTTTTATTATAACTCCATAATTCCTATCAGTTGTGGCAATTAGACCAGACACCTCTAAGTGTTTGGTTTTAAGTTTTTCAAAGAGTCTAAATAAGATGCATATAACAGCAACAGCATCATGGTATTCAGCGTGTTGGATTGCGGCCCATATGGATAACTGTAGACACCCGGTAAATTTGTTTATCATGTTTAGCTTACAGCCGCACACTAGAGGCACACCCATGGTGGGGAGTTTCACTTCATCAGACTCCCTTTTCTGAATTTCTAATGCTAGCTATGTCAATTTCTCCAATTTTTAATTTCTAACTTTTCAATGCTTTTGCTCTGGGTTGAGACTTGAGATAAATCAGTTCTGTACATTTCAATGGTCACAAGTTTGTGTAACACTACCCGCCTACGACACCAGTTCATTACATGAAATTGTAAACGCACTCTTGTCCGGCTCTCGGCGCACTGACAATTCTACATTCATAACATAATTTGTGTCATAAGGAGATTCATACGCACTGACAAAACTTCTCTTCATGTGCTGCTACTGTTTTACTGTGTTTCCTGCCTTAAATTAAGTCATAATGAAATACTAAGGACATTTTGAATATAAATGCAAGGGTTTGTCAGAAAGGGTAAAAAGAGTCAGTATAGGCTTTGTTGTGTTTTAAAGCATTGTGGGTGTGCACCACATATGTATTTTTGTATATCACTTTGGGCATCCATTATGGAACCATTAAGAATGTATTCCCAACATGTTCTTCTAATAATGAGGACTTTGAGATTATATTTGCCCTCCAAACTCATATAAAAATAATAGATGTTCTCCCAACTCTTTGCCAAAGCTATCTGGGTTGGTCCAGCCCTTAAAACAAGCTTTTCTTACTCTATGGCCTGAAGCTAAATGTGGGATAGCCATTACCTACCTCTGTCTGGCCATGCTAGGCAAACTATAGCAGTGCTGAGAGGGGCTTTCAACACAGCATATATAGATAGCTAGATGAGGAAGGGAAACCTATATCCTAACCAAGTTGTAGATTCCATAGCAAATCTCTTGTGTCTGAGGGTCAGCTACTGTATCAACACCACCATTATTTTATAAGGTACAAGATACTATGCGTTGTTAAGTATATTCTGGAGAACTAACTCATATTTTGCTGTTGGCAATCTATACATATTGTTAAAAGGAGTTTTGGCATTATAGTATGAACTTTAGCTACTCAAGGTAGATTTAGCTTCCCATATAGGGTGTTACTTTGACTACTGTATTCTGTTATGCAACATCAAAAATATATTAGGTCAGATGTCAGGATTAAAATTAAAACTTTTTACAATCCCCAAAAGTATCTAACAGGGAAAGAGTAAATAGGATAATAAATGGGATTGCAGAAGTTATATATGGTCACTCACTACATGGTTAACCTATGCAAGAATCTGTTGGTGATTACCACTATTAGGTACATTTGAATACTCGCCTGAACGATATTACAACTGTAACTTAACCGTTAAGATACTTTTGATGAAAAGTTTGGAATATTTTACTTAGTGACCTGATAATGCTTGTAGCCAATATCCGATTACCATTGGGCCAGTAAGCAAATTAATCAAGATTTTATCTTTTTTGCAAGGAAAAGTGACATAAATTTAGCAAGGCAGTATCTTGTATTTTATAGCCATTATTACAAGCTTCAATACAAGACAAACTTCTGCCATAAGGATTTATAAAGTTAGGCCTATATAAGCAGCATGATATCTCTCATCCAAGCAGGCATCAAATCAATACTGAATTGTATTTAAAGAGCACAATAACATTTACAAATTACTCCCTAACCAAAGCTCTCCACAATATGGACAAGAGAGAAAATGGAGCCAAAATGGAACATGTAGTTGGGTAACTTACAACATGGCCTAAGTCTAACAAAAGCACCAACTGGCGAAGGCTATGAGTAAAACTCTACCAGCTCAAACTTTTTCATTCTACTTTTTAAAATATGGCCTAATCAATGTGACAAATACTTACAAAATCCTCATTGGCCAGTTAAGCCTTGCTTAGACAAGATTTGACCCTATTTTGAACTTTAAAAAGGTTTATATTTCATCAGCGGTTTCTTGAACTAGATGACCTCCCGTCTACTTGTTAAGTCATTGATACATAAGGTGCGTGTTCCGATCGTATTTGGGACACCCCGGATTTACCTGGAAGTAGTATCGATGTTGATATCAGATAAAAGGCAGTATTTTTCTCATTGTCGTCCTGAATTTTGAGCCCTCAAATCCATTTCATCCCCCCAAAAAACCCATTTTAATGGTAAACCATCAATATTAGCACAGTATTGAATAGGGCTTTGCAATATGCATTATTGCTTCTACCATCAAAACCGCAAGCTTGTTTCCCATGGTACTTGATGGGGCGTATGTGCAAGTGCCAGGCTCTCATATCAAGTAGCGAACACAATAGACATAAATTGGAACAAGCACCTTTAAATACCTACTCTAGCCAGCATAATAATATATCAAATTACCTACTAGTGCAATGTTATCTACTGTAGATAGCACAAGTTTACTGCTGACAATTAGCTATTACAATAAATATTTTCAGCCATGTTTATTACCTTATAACTCATCTACATTAATACATAGTACTCACCTAAATTTGAAGTAAAGCAAATTTGTAACATGGAAACATCCAGTGGAATATGAAAAGAGAAAAACAAGAGAAATAGACTTGGTTATTGCTGTAATCACATTATGGTATTTAAGAAATTTAAGTGCCTTACAGACAAATTCTGTTATCATTAGTATTGGATTACTAATACCTCTACTACCATCAATCAAGTCTTTTATGCAGTTCCTTAAAGGGGATGGCCCAATTTAAGTATAAAGTTTTCATCTTGATAGAATGGCTGCAAAAACTGCTTTTGTAGATTTTCACACCGATATTTCAATCCATTTTGATGTGAGAGCTAAAAACGCAATTTTGTAAGTCACTTAGAATACTACGTAAAATTAATATTGGTTGACCAAAATGGAGCACGTTTTTGCTCATAACTTCCAAAGTGATATGGACAGAATCTTGTGCAATGCTAAAAAAAAAAGTAATGCCACAATTCTACAGTCACTTTCAGGAATGCTTTTATTTTAGCAATGGCATAACATGATATCAATACACATACCTACCAAAACAGTACTCTAAGAGCTTACTAGAGGTAATAATACATGAGCTTCAAAAGTGATTCAACAATCCGTATATAGGATACCTGCCTTAACAAGGTTGCCTTGTAAAGACTTAGGGATGGGAGATATCTGCTTTATGAATCATAACCATCCCACTTTCATTTTCTGCCCATAAAGACAGGCCAAGAACATTCCCTAACACATGGAATCAACTGCTTAGTCTAACTGGGTATGCGTAATGGGCTACATACTGGAGCTGAGATGAGTGTGACATTCTACAACCTAAAATTATTCACATGTGGCAATGTCTTGTTACCGGTAATGCCATTTTGATGGTTCCAATTCATCTTCACTTGTATTCCTTTTATGTCATTGATGATATCGATAGCAGCATTCCCTTTGTGTTACTATTAGAGGCCAACACAACATTGAGAGCTTTCTTGATTCATATTCACTTACAGGAATTGCTCAATGATTTTAAGGCATTCAGTAACACGCAGTAAATATGAAAAATATATTAAGCACTATGCATGGCTTTTACAAATTAATAATTTTGGAAGAAGTCACTTTTTCTGAGATTTTACCGGTAGTGGTGTAAATTTTGGTGTCTGAAGAAAGCTACATTTTTCTCATTTACCCTGTGAAATCTTAGGGCTAGAAGATATTTTGTTTTGGATGTTATATCAATATTGTGCCTTATTTTTGTTGGCCAATATTAATTTTACAGAGTATTCAATGATGTTTACAAAATCACATTTTTAGCTCTCACATCAAAACAGATTTAAGTGTCACTACAAAAATTTACAAATGGGGATTTGGAGCCAAAGTCATTCAATCAAGATGAAAAAAATAAGAAAATCTTAAAGAAAGGTACTCCATAGCGGAAACGACCTCTGTTAAGTTCAAGAAGTTCCCTCTCTTTGACTGTAGTATCTTAATTACAAATGGATGGTAGCAGGCTGGGTCAGAGCTTAATAGGATCAACCCCACTGCACTCACCCGCCAATAATTCAGGAATGCAGTCGCGTGCCACTGCTTTAGGGGATTGCTCCCACATCATGGACACCCGCTATCCCGAGGCCTTGGCATGATGCACTCAGCATTAAAATCAATCACCGGTTGGTCAAAAATCTCCCGACTTTAGTAAGTTTTTGTCCCAGCTTAGATTTCACTACCGGTTGGACATGAGGAGTTAGCGCACCCTTGGCCTAATTACTCCCCGTTATTTTCTGAATGGATTATATGAGATGGGTGGTCAATGGGGCATTCCTCTCACAGCTGGTGATACTTTTAATGACCCAGTTTACTGTGCAAAAAATTAGTCTTTGTTAAAAACATTAGCTAAAGAGCTGCAGCACAGATACAAAACAAGCTCAACCTACATCCTGTTTGATGAAACAATTTTCTAAAAGAGAAAGAAAGAAGAAAACACTGAATGCAGCATATTTACTGGTGATTATATAACATGGTTTGAGGAAAGATGATTAGGCTACCTCCTGACCTGCAGCCGAGAGAGGAAAGCCCAGTTGTTTGTTTACACACTATGTCCTCAAGTAACTGTTGTTTCGATCTTACTACATTTCACCCATCTGTAGGCCTAAAAATAAACCCTTAACATGGTTTCATACAAAAGTTAACTTTGGACCACTAAAGATATATTATTACCTGGTAATTATGGTGGTGCAAAGCATATATTTGTAGCTGTATTTTGTGTCTGCTTGTGCAAGTCCACATAGGAAAAATATTTATAAATTTATTTTTGTGGCAACTTCTGAAATATAAATTTTGACTTTTTTATTTAATACTTGGTTATTTTTTTAAATAATCTACTTTAAGAATTGGAAGGTTGAAAAATAAATTCTTTCACACAGGAGGAAAGCAGAAAGTTGTGCATTAAAGCCGACAAATAGCCAACATTATAAAGTACACAGACGTTGGATTTTTATACCAAACATTGGCCAGCCAATGCCCAGTAATATCAAATCTAGGTTAATTTTATGGGGATAGGATACTCGAAAAAAGTTGCAGGAAAAGGAAATGCGCAAGTATTTGTATAAACTCACTTGTGACTATGATTTCTCTTGAAATCTGGCAAGGAATGGCGGGATTGAATAAGGTTTGGATTTCACCATGAACAAGATGGACACAAATCCTGATGTATTTCACTTCCATCTGTATTTCTTAAGAGATCCTTATATTGTGATCTACAAATTTGCCTTGTTTTTGTAAACATTGAGCAAAAGCAAGACAAATGCATGACATATTTTTTAATGTCTTGTTTGCATACAATATGTAGTGTGACGCATTGCCTCATGGCTCTACTTAGTCCCTGCAGGCAGGCCCACACATAGCCACTGTGATGTTGTCTACTCACCGCTCTCCTCCCATCACACATAGCATCGCGTCATGCAAATCAAACCGCAAACACCACAGCAGCACTCATGCAAGCTGTGGCGCAGCAAAGGATTGAGTGATTTACAATTAAGCTCTTAATATTTTTTGCTTCAATAGACACTTTCATTATTTGTTGACAAATTGGTTAGTTAGATTGTATGGTATGATAAGGGGGGAGTTGATGACGGTGATGGTGAGTTCAATGAGAACTCCTTAGGATAGATTGTACACAAAATATTTGAAACTATTAGTTTAAAGAAGCTGTCAAATTGGTCTAAGATTTCTGCTAAGGTGGCAAGAATGTACCCACTATGAGCTAGTAAAATCTCAATTCCATTGGCACAGTTCAGTAGCTTTCATTCACCAATGTATTTAGAAAATACACCCCCTGGTTTTGGGGTATGATATATGATACCCAGAATACACGAGGTCAGTTGATGTCAATGTATGTACAAGTACAACCCACTGAACTGTGTCCTTGGTGGATGAACATATTGTAACTCATAGTGACCAGAGGAGAATTTTCTCTGTTAAAATATCTTAATGGGGGTGGTAATTGAAGTAGTTGTGGTACAGATATTTTGGGCTGGTGATAGGTGGTGGTTAGGATCATCAAGTCATTTTTTTATGACAAATGAAGTCCAAGATTTGTTTTTTTTTTTGTGTGTATTTTTTTTTATAATCCTAGCAATGCCGTTACAGGTATGTAGACATATGTCCTGAATAAAATTCTAGAAAGAGTTTTACATATATGGCTGAAAATAAAGTTTTATCAAATTAAGCGTTGCATATGGGATAAATACGACAAAGAAGTTTATACGCACTCAAATTTGCTATCTATAAGCAAACCAATGTGTTTCCCAATGTTACCACAAACATTGCATGAATTCCTGAAAGGCATTTCCATAGTGTTAAACTTTGTCAGATGAAATTCCATTGTCGTCCAAGCAAATGAGGTTTCATCAAAACACCTTGGCGCTGACATTTAACTTGCGCACAAATAAAACAACATCAACCAACTACAGAGCACATTATCCTAATGTGATTAATTCAATACTGTGATAAGACTGAAGCAGAAATCAAAAATGAAAGTTTGGGAGTTGACCACAAAATTGTGCTGCCATGCTGTGGCATGCTGGGGATTATTCAGACAATTCTGGCCATCTTACTTAGTCAACGACGGCCTGGCATGCACCACGTGTGTCACTGTCAGTCCATATAAGGCCACAGGGGATTTTTAATATAATTACAAGACAAAGAATTACAAAATACAATGTAGGGCTTTCAACTAACAAAAAAAATCGGATACAACTTTATTGTTGTTGTTGTAGTTCCTTATCACATAGTGTAACATAAACCTAAAGCAGAATTGGTGAGCACACCCACTTGACGTCAGTAGACTTTGATTATAATATGCATGCTGTAAAAGGGGTTTTCGTTTCTTTGCAGAAAACAACAGTACTTGGATGGATTTTTCTGATCATGTATTTATTTCAATT
Source organism: Ophioderma brevispina (assembly GCA_023653785.1). Taxonomy (NCBI): domain Eukaryota; kingdom Metazoa; phylum Echinodermata; class Ophiuroidea; order Amphilepidida; family Ophiodermatidae; genus Ophioderma; species Ophioderma brevispina. The sequence goes on from JAMKCH010008478.1 coordinate 28,170, forward strand.
AACCATACTCTATTATCTGATTCAGAGTCCTGCAAAAGCTAACCACTATGAGCTAGTAAAATCTCAATTCCCTTGGCACAGTTCAGCTTTCATTTACCAATGTATTTAGAAAATACACACCCTGGTTTTTGGGTATGATATATAATACCCAGATCACACAAGGTCAATTTATGTCAATGTATGTACAAGTACAACCCATTGAACTGTGTCCTTGGTGGATGAGCGTATTTGGGGAACATCATAGTGAACACACATTCTTGACCATGCACTGTAAAACCATGTGGCGGCGATACTAATGAGGCATTTTATTATCCTCTAAAGATTTAGATTCTGCACATGACATTTAATTTCTAAACACATTGTTTAAGGTTTTAACACTAAGCTAAACACATGCCTGTAATTAATAACTAATGTTTGCCTGTGCCCATCAAAAGACATGGTCAGTCCAAGCTTTTTACTTTCACAAAGACTCCCTGAAAACAAAAGACCTGCTTTTAAATACTAATATTCAGCAAATCAATTAACAGAATACCTAAACTGGCACACCCCAGAAGATCAACACTCCTACTTGTCATAATATGTACACGGTACCATAGTCACTGGGAATCTACTATAGCCCAACTTTGAAACATGTACTCAAATAAGGGCAGTACAATTCAAACTCATCAAAAATGCAATGTCACCAAAAGAAGAAACAAATTACAGAATAGAATATTTTTGCAGCATTTTTTTTTGTCTTCAGATAGTCCAATGTTCTGCAGCAAATAAACCTCGCAAATTGCATTTCCCATATTTGAGGCAAACTGGAGATTCTCATGAAATTAACAACAATAAACTGCTTGTGAAATTATTTTACAAAACTTTCTTGAAACAGTTGTAAGATAAACCTATATTTTTTTCCAAAATATTGCCATAGGTTTTGATGACAATATACTCCTATCTGCTGATATCCCTTGAAGGATGATTCAACAACTCACCGTACCTCCTTGTACAGTAGCAAACCATTGTTGATTCGTTATCAACCCAAAGTTGATATGCAAATTAGCGTGTTATGCCCGGCGCAATGTTCACGGAAGTACGTTTATGCGGTACGCTTAAGTCGACGCACTGTTTGTCACATTTGGAACTCCGAGTGCGCGCTAGGGCACCCGGTGCAAACTGCAAAGCAACAAACCTGCCAAAACTATCGGTTTGCTTTAGATTTTGTTAAAATATTTTAACGAGGAAAAATTTCCATGAACTGGGAACATTTTAGTATTATAGTGAGAATAATTATGTTCCTCTATACACGATATTTAGAAGTTTTCAAGAAGATTTTCGTTGTTGAAAGGGATTCAAACATGTTACAGAGCTGTGGTTATCACAAATCAACAACTCTGCATCCAATGCGTCTGCATATTTTTATAAAAATATGTGGACGCATGGATGCATCGTTGTTGATTTGTGATGAACCACTCTGTAACATGTTTGAATCCCTAAATTAACCCTAATGCCCAATCGGTGTCTTTCTAGCCTATGAGGGAGTGAAGGAACAACAGGATAAGGGGAGGGTGAAAAGTCTGAAATTCAGGTCGGTCCTGAACCATCACTGGGGATACCATGCTCCGATGGTATTACTGGCCCGTCCTTTGATGACGCAATTGCTACACATTTGGGACATATTGCATTTTTCTCACTCAGTGCATCGGTTTTTTTTTGTGTGTGTGTTTGGCATCGTGGTTTAGAAGTTAGGTGCAAATCTGACTTAATGTACACAATATTTGGGATTGCAGAGCAGCAATGCGGGCATAAGGAGAGGTCCTGAATGAAGCCAGGAGTACGCACTGGAGTCCTGCTTGATTTGTTTTACCTACTTTAGTTACAAATACACTGTTAGAAGTTTTTGTTTTTTTAATATTATTGAATCTTCATAATAACACACAGAAATTTCATTTTGAATATGCATAAAAATAGTTAGGCCTATCTGTCACAAAAATTACAGATTTAAAAAATGTTTAATCTGTAGTTTTTTAGGTTAAACAAAGCATAGACCTATTTGTAAAAATCCTCAAATACGTAATAAAATGGAAGCTGCCAGCAAACTTGCAGGTTTTTCAAGACAATCTTATTTTTTTTTAAATGCACTTTTGCCATTATAAAACGGAAAATGCCATAAAATAACAGCAAAAATGTTGCTATAAAAACAAAATCGGTAAAAATACAAAACACTGTAAAAACACGACAAAAGTGCTGGTAATTAAAAATATGGAGCCCACGTTGTTGTTTTTGTCTGCAAATTTTTAACCGTGTACCTGTATTTTTATGAAAGAGCCCTGCGAGCTGTCAAATTAAGTAATGTTTCAACTTCTCCCTCCACAAACACAAGGGTCATGGCACATGCCCAGAGAGTGTTTTGTGTCAATCCCACAATGCACCAGTTTTGGGAAATTTCACCTCAATAGAGTCATGTGATCCCATTAAAAGTCCTACTCTTAACACATAAAAACCCTGACTTTAACGCTCATTTTAGCCCACAAAGAGTTAGTACTTAAGGAATTTTTAGCATGATTATGAAAAATCTTGTTGTTCTTAAACTTTTGGAACACTTTTTGTCCCTAAGTACTGGCATGTGTTTAGTACAGTACAGTATAGGCACATTGCAATGCACTATGGGATTGATTCAAAACACCCTCTGGCATATGCCTATCAGCTCTTACCTATGACACACGTTCTAATGTGATATGAAGCACAATTTATGTGTCCAAGTAGTAAAAAAAATTGATTTCTGTAGCATTACTGTTCAACCCAAACCCTACCACTCTAGTTTTGATGGTCTCTTTCTTTTTCCAATTCAAGGGTGTAAAATGAATATGACCATGCACTTGAGCTGGCAAATACAACCTGTAATTATTTGGTCCTCTAATCCCTGCACCACTGGTTCAGCCTTTTGTCGCTTCAAAGTACTGCGTCTTTCCATTTTTCCAATTATTCTGTCTATTTGCCAAGTTCCTTAAAATAGAATCGCTTCTCCCCTTGGACCCTTAACTTGCATCCGTCTCAGATACATATACATTCATTGATGAAGATGTTAATATCAATCCTGCTGCCTTTCATGACCCGAGTGGTATTTGAATTGGAAGCATTAACTAATAACCATTCTCTATTCTTTTTTATCTCTATACAGATGACAAACCAAGAGAACATGAGCATGATTACTTCAAGAATAATGACGTGATGAACAAGCCATCTATACTGCCACAAAATCACTGAACATGTTGACGTCAACTATGCACACATTGGTAACCTTGATCTACTCTTTGCAAAGAGCTCTTAGTACACATCATACTTCCTTGGAATGCCAATAAAATTTGATGGGAAATCCCCTATATATTTGGGGGAGGGGGGGAAGAATCCCTAAAACCCCTACATCGAGGTACTCTCCTTGGTACTGAACTTCTATTTCCAGTAAATGAGACCAATAGCTTAACACAGGCCCCGTAACCAGGATTTTTTTAGGGGAGGGGCGATTTTTGTTTCAAAAGAGGACTTTTCCAAAAAATTGCAGGGGGGGGAATTATGCAAAAGTGTACTTCCTTAATCTTTTTTTCAATAAAAAAAACACAAATAACCTAGTTTTTGCATCTTTTTGGCCTTTTTCAGCCCTTATTAGGTTTTTTTGGGGCTTTTTGATTTTTTTTGGGGGGGGCATCCACCCCCACAGCCCTCTCCTGGTTAAGGGCCTAGCTTAACATTAGATCATAGCATTAAAAACTGACAATCTCCTGCTTAACACTATAACCTTAAAAATAAGAAAGTTGTTCACATGCACCTGCGCATGCACACATACAAACGTACACGAGCGGGTGATGGCTTTCCCCCCGAATTACAGCAAAATCTAGGTAGTAATCAAGTGAAGCATCTTTAAGGATAAGGGTACCAGGTAACATTGCTGACTGATGCTATTATGAGAGCTTGTAGGATAGATAACATTGCTTCTTAGATCTGGATACCATCAATACTACGATCCCGTGCTGGTTAACAAATGAGTGGGCTCCAAAAAAAAAAAAGTCTGGAAGATTGCAAACAGACATTCCAACTTAAACAATAATGTAGCCTAAACTGGTCAAATATTATTCAGTTCACTATCGCACACTGTGCAATAAGCGTAGCCAGATTTTCTAAAGTTGCAAATGACGCAGATTTGCAATAAGACCAGAATCAATACATGTAAGCTATGATGAAGGTGATATCTAATTCCTATAGCCTTGCAAGTGATGTACTAGTATCTGAAAACATCCTTGTGCAAACTTTTATTTGTTAGATGATGACAAATGTAACAAATCTATGCCACAAACTGTATCACGTATTTCCTACTTCGAAGGTGAAAGATAGAAAATTACAATGAACAACAGCAACAAATATTTGGATGTCAAACCACAAACCACAACAGCCAGTACAAACAAGAGTTTTGCCTTTCCTCATATACCTTAGATTATATATATTCATCATATGTCATAGTGAAATCCAAATGTTGCAATTCTGCCTGAGAGTAGAGTACCCTAGTTGACTTATGATGTACCATCATTAACTATGATACCCAACAAGTGTTTAGGGGAAATGTGATGTGGCTTAGAGAAGGTGCCACACAGTGCATAACCCGACTACAACAAACCCAATCCCAACAAAGCTAATCTCCAAATTCTCTTTAAAGGGATTAGCAGCGATTTGCTAATCCGAAACATCGAAAAAATTCATATTTTTATATTTTGTTACTGGCATGGATATGCAAACATAACCTGCAAGTGGTTGGCTTTAAGTCCATGTATTAAAGACAAGGCAGTACTTTTTAGCTGATTCTGTAATTTCGATACGTGCGTATCAAAATTCCGACTTGATATCAAAAAAGCCTTTCCCGGTGAATATCACAGATTTTCAGCGTGATATTGTACACCATGATCAATACACTTTGACCTCAAACACAAACATTATTGATTGTTGCGTTGTTTATTCTGTACTGGTGAAACCACAATCAGCTGTTTAGTGCAGATTTTGAGACGCCGTCGCTGTATGTCTAATTTACGGGAGATGGTATGGCAAATTTCCTCAAATACTTCATTTTTTCACTATTTGGTGGTTTCTACATTTAAAGCAGCTATATGGAATTGTACACACTTATCCCTGATTTGTAAATGAAAATCATGCATTTCCACATTTTTTCAATTCTCTGGCATTATCGCTGCTAATCCTTTTAAGGCAAGTCCTCCCTATACATATCACAACACCCAATGCCTGCCTCATCACCTGGAATTTGTCAACGTTACACAAGTACCTTAAAAAGGACAAATGTAGGAGGAACATTATCTCGAATGACACCTGGTGATGCCAGACTGGTCCCCATTCTTCAACTTCTCCCAGATGCTGGAATGCAAGATGCATGGGATACAGCGGAGGAGGACGATGGAATCCTGCAACAGATGAGTCTGGGTTTCTTGATGATGGAAATGATGAGGCACACTTCTTATATGACCGGTAAGTTGTCTTCATTTCAATACAAGCTGTCTTCTGATGATCTTTAAAATTGCATATTCACCTCTATGTACAAATGTCTTAAAGAATGTCTTTGGTTATTTGGTGCATATTTTTTCTGAATTTTCTTAACGAAATGTCCACCAGCTGACAAGTGAAGTACTAATCTTTATGATATGCTTCAAGAATGTCACAAGAATCTTTGTCTAAAATTCACAAGATGGATTAACACAAATCTGCACCTTGTGACTTTCCAGAAGCATTCTTTAAAATATCAAAGCACTAGTATTTTTTGGGATATTCACACCAATTTGAACACAACTAGTGCATGATACATCAACTGTTATGCAGGCAGTGACAACCAAGAAGTCCTAAATTTAGACATTGTGGCTGTCGTTGCCATTGGTTTAACACGTAAACCTGAAATCTTGACGAAAAATGCTGAATTGTTTAAATGTTAAAAGCAATATTTTCTTATTTTAAAACCGTTAGAGCTGAAGAATCAACTCCACTGATAAGGATTATTTTTTCATGTTTAAATTTGAGTATAGGACAAGAACAAGGACATGGTTGTAAATGGGCCATGACTGATCCACATCAAAGCACTCTAATTGGTTGTGTTTTATAGTCTGTATTTCTGTCATCTATTTTGATTCAATTGCTTGTCCACCATGCATCTGTCGTAATGCTAACTCTTAAAGACCCTATTCCACCCGAAAGAGTCAAACTTTAAAATTTGCAGAAAAGGCTTTAAAGTGAAGGATAAGTCTGTAGAATTATCATAAGTTACTTTTTTCAACTGCAAAATTGATAGAAAAGGAAGGAAACAGTATTATTCAAGATATGAATCTCCATTCAATTACGTGCTGTAGTAATGAGTAAAATATCTGATTTTGTCCTTATTAGGTAGCTGTTGTTCATATCACTTGAAGGGTATGTTAGGATACCTATACTAGTTACAGATGCGCACAAATCTGATTTTTGATGATTTTTGTTCAATTTCTGATTGAGCAAATTACTGATAGTGCTTTTAAATTCTGGATATCACTAATTGATCCCAGAAACAAATTAAGGCATTTATCAGTATCAAAGGGAATATGGAGATCAATTGAGAGTGAGTTGGACAGGACACGGTGCAAAAATCAAACCCGGAAACCAAAAGGTCTTTTTATGGTCATCAGGTGTCCGGTAGATGTGATATTGCCATGTAGTAGAGCGGTTTGGACTGCAAAATTGTTGACAACCCCTCCCCTCGGTACAACAAAACGCAACCACTTCTATTCGAAAGAAAGAAATAAATAATTTTAAAAAATGATGGTTGTGGTCAAAAAATTTGGTGGCAGGGGTGTTTTTTGGGTCAAACAATCACATTTTTGAGCTAAAAACTTAAGAAAATCAAGATTTATTAATTTCTTAGCAAAACAAAATTTAATCATGATGCAATACTATCAATCTCTGACATTTATATTATAGATTTCTGTTTTATACAATATATAAAGGGTCTAGAATTTTAACCCCAAAATCACTTTTTTTCCTAAAAAATCACCCTTTTTATCACATGTCACCACAACGAGTATTACCTGAACTCTTTATGCAATGTATAAAATCTATATTAATAACAAAAAGGATACCATAAATATAGGATTGCAATATTTTTACTTTAAAAAAATAAATAAAAATAATTTCGCTTAATTTGCAGCCCAAAATGCATTTTCGGCCTAGAAATCATCCCTGCCACCAATATTTCAACCACAACCATCATTTTCTTAAATCTCATATATTTATCCTTCAAATAAAGGTGGTTGTGTTTTGTTGTACCGAGGGAGGGGTAACTCGAAAACTAGAGCACTTTTCAAAGCTCGGCCGCTCCGTTAATGATTGTGCACAAATTCCATGAACCACTGAGTCAGGTTTTCAGTAGAAAGAGGTACATAGGCCACATTATGAGTGAGATACTTCATGTGCAATCAATTCCACAAACCAATGGGCCAATACTTTAGTAAGAAGAGTGTACCATATTCAATCTAATGACTGTAGTGCTATGTCACTAAATTTAATTTGATGGGGGATGGCCCATATTAATTATATAAAGTTTTCTTCTTGATTGGGTATTGGGGTCAAGATCATTCAATCTCGAAAGTTTCAGAGCGATATTTCAATCTGTTTTTGATATGGGAACTAAAAATTATTCAATGGGGCTTACAAAATAACAATGTAAAGATAATATTGGTTGACCAAAATAGGGCACATTTTTGTTCATATGTAACATCCAAATCAAACATCATTTAGCCTTAAGATTCCACAGGGCAAGTGAGAAAAAGAGTAGCTTTCTTCAAACTCCAAAATGTTGACCACTTCCAAAAAAATCGGGGGGCTTCTGGGGACGAGGCTATATAGCGATCGGGCCATGGACCTTTAAAATTATGCACATTGCTGCATATTACAGGGGGGTCTTGGGATGAGGCTATTTGTGATCAAGCCATGGACTTTTGATTACATTTTTAATGTTTTTATTGTCCTAAGGAAATTAGGATATTACCGAAATATATACAATCAGAGGGTCTTTGGAGTCCATTCCACAATGTACCAGTTTCGGGAATATACGGTCATGTGACCCCACAAAAATCCTATTTTTAACACATAAAAACCCTGACTTTTACACTCATTTTAGCCCAAAAAGCATTAGTACTTCATGAAATGTGGTTCTTAAACTTTTTAACACTTTATCCTTAAGTACTGACATGAGTTTTGTACAGTACAATATAGGCACATTGCAATGCTTATGGGATTGGTTCAAAACACCCTCTCTGTTGAAAACCTGTCTTAATGTAAATGTTCCTCTTTGCAAATTTGGCTATACAATAGAGCAAACATGTGGATCTTAAAGGGGGATGGCCCCGTTTAAGGATATGAGTTTGCATCTTGATAGATTGGCCTTCACCCCAAACCCAGCTGTAAAGTTGCGTGTCAATATTTCAAACCCGTTTTCATGTAGGCTAAAAACGTGATTTTGTAAGCCCTAGAGTAACTGTGGTAAAATTAATATTGGCGACAAAATGGGGTACATTTTCGCTCATAACCTTCCAAACCAAACGCCTTTGGCCCTAAGATTTGACAGGGTAAATGAGAAAAATATAGCTTCTTCTTATATAAACCAAAATGTTGACCACTTCCGGTAAAATCTGGGGCCTTCTGGGAACGAGGCAATTAATGATCACGGCCATTGACCTTTAAATATTTACTTAACTTCTTTGGGGGTTGTAAACTTTTCTTGTGATGACCCTAAGATGAAAAGGGACAACACCTATAAAAAAATTTTTTTTATTTAAATAAAGTATTTTTATTATGTTTAGTTTTGAGTTACTTATTGTCGGTTGAAATTTTCTGGCAAATGTCTGTTATTTTTCACCTCAAAGCTTATCTTTTCCTTTTGTGAATTCCATGAGTGTAAAAAGGTAACTCAGTAGTAAAAGATGTACACTTTATTGTTTAGGCTTTTTTTTTACAGGGTAGCTAAAAAATGGGTGGGGACACTGACATCGGAAGTGGGGGTGGGTATGTGCAGCCATTAAAACACCTTTTTGCAACTCTCCGCACCATCAGTTCCAGACCTCAGTTAATTTTGCCTCATAAATGGATTAGTTTTTTAAATGTAGTGAAGCCAAAAGGTTGACACAACTTTGGGGTTGACGATTAGCGTTCCAACAGCAGCTTTCTTATCTGCCCTATTTGCCGAGAACGTTTCTTTGAATTGTCATGCAATAATAGTAAAAATTACATGCATCTTATTGTTTCTCAAAAAGACAATATCATAAGTACGATGAGGGTCATTCCCAATTGAACTAAACTATAGTTCCAATGTGTTATTTGAAAACACAATTGAGGGTAAAAAATGTGTTCAAGAAAACTGATTTACTGGAGGAAATAGAAAAATCTTCAAAAGAGGTGAAGTTTTAAAAAAAAAAAAAAAAAAAAAAAAAAAAAAGGAATCAAACCTACCAGACCTTGCTGATGATGAACATTTGCAAATACTTTGACCATTATCTGTGATAGTTTTCCAGGTTTGGCAGAATTTATTCAAGCTAAATGCAACAGCTATCTCTGTATCCCTAAATATCTGTACCCATTGATGCTATAGTTATAATCTAAATACTACTTTTTCCCAATTCATACAGAGGTGCAACATACAACATCTCTTTTGCCACTGTGTGTGTGATGAACACATTACTTAGCAGTAAAAGTTTATGTGACTTGCTCAATTACTACATGTATTTCAGAAAATAGTTTTGGTATTTAAGTGCACTTTATTGGCCTAAATGTAACAAACCTTTGAATTGTTGATGCACAAAAACAACACCCACACACACACAATTACTATTGTTTTGAAACCGAGCAAAATGTGCAGGAAATTGCATAATAAAAATCACACGGAGAAACGATCACTGCAAGTCACGCCCCTTTTGTGAGAGTGTCCAAGAATCACAGGTAGTCAGGTTGTTGTGAAATTTTTAAATTACAATAATATACTTAAAAATGAAATTTGACAATGTTAAAGATGAGGGCATTAAATATTCAAGAAAGAAGAAACAAATCCAATTTTGTTATCACACCTTCCAAGATTTCAGTCTTCCTCTGATACCCATTTGGTTTCAAATAATCCTGTTAAGAAAGTTATGGGGAAATCAATGTAGGAAGCTTTTGAAGCACCCTGTAGTTCCCAATCCTTTCCCCATATTAGGGCTCTACATTTCTCCGAGAGTAAGACTGTCCAAATATGATCTTCAGCTTTAGCAATAATGGAGAAAAGATCAGGGTTTTAGAGTCCAACATTGTATAAACCAACCACAGGTTTTGCATGGGTGCTAGTAAATTGTGACTCTCCTCCTCCTCCTAAACATTCATATCACTTTGAACTGCTAAATAAGTTAATTTGATTTTGTAATTTGAATTTATAATTCAATAATAAAACAGTATTGCCCAACAACAAATTAATTTTTGAGGTATTGTGCCCTGTACATGATACACCCCGTTCTCGTCTGCTACATGTGTGTGTGTTGTGTCGACTTCATCGTCGGGAGACTGGGTTAAGTTGCAAACGCGGGGGCGTTTTAGTCAAATTGAAGGCCTCGCCAAGCGACTACGTTGCGTGCGGTTGGAAGTAATCTGGGAGCCAATCTCAGGGTGAGTGGGTGGGGGAGTGTAATGGATCGGCCAAATTTAACATATTTTCGTGCGTTTGAATTTTTGGTAGCCCATAACCTCCTCCACATAACAGTCTGGCAGTGTCTGATTGTTACTGAACCCACTGGTATGTAGCAAATGGGTCGACTTTAGTTATGGGTGGGTGGAAGGATTGCTCAATCCTAAGGTTCTGGGTGAACTCATCAAATTTAAATGGTGTCAAATTTTGACAGGATAGTCAGTGCGTATACAAACATTCTGCTGCGTGGCCATGTCCCCTGGGACGACATGGGAAACGGGAGCAGACTCCTCTTACCAGTCAAGTATTGATTAATTAAGTAATTAAATCTATTTTGGTTTGAATAAAATATACTTTCTAACCCAAAATAAATAAAATCTACTAATCAGGACAACCAGCTAGGGAAAACTTCTACACACCAGGCTCCATTTATGTCATTTTGGTTCCTGTCTCGGTTGTTTTTAGTATTGTGTAATAATAAGAGAGATACAAAAGTTTTTGCTTAAAAAAGAAAGCACTCTAACACTAAACTTAATCCTACGGCAACTTAAAAATTGTTTCTCATCCCTATCCTTATTTTCTAGGGTTAGTCAATAATATTTCAAAATCTTCAAATGATTTTTAGGTTTTAATGATTCAGAAAATTATTTATGTTGTTAAATGGGTGGGTTTATTAGGTAACTTCAATAACTTTCAAGTGCTTTTGTGGTACTTGTTTATTACTTTGAATCTTAAAATAAAAAGTGCCTCCTCGCTTTCCACAGACATACTGACAGTGGATTACAATGGTTAGCAATGCCAATTTTGCACTGATATTTAAAAAAAATTAAAAAAAAAACAATAAATAAAAAACACCTCCCTCCTCACTTTTTGATCGAAGAACCTGGGGACGTGGAACAAATTATTATTCTCCTGGCACCTAACTCAAATAATCTGTTCTACAGCATTAGTTAAAAGTACAATTCAGAATGAGTATTTGAATAAAACGCATTAACAATAACACAATATCAGACCAATGAACTCCATTACTGGGCATAAGTGCTATCTGCCAATTGGACACCCAACTAGTTGGTATGCATGAAACTTTACAGATGGGTTTTTGGGATGAAGGCCCTTCTATCAAGATGAATACTTTACATACCTAAATCGGGCCATCCTCCTTTAAATTGCAAGATTGGGATGAGTTCTGTTCATTTAGGTACTTCTATCTGGGAGATGCAACTGAACTTTTAAATGAAGTCAATTTCGTTGGGGCACATGTGGTGCAGTGGATCAGCGCTCGCCTCATAAGCATAAGGTTGTGGGTTCGAGCCCCGCTGACGCCAATGTGTTGTGCACTTGCCTCTCTCCACCCAGGAGTATAAATGGGTACCGGCATATGCTGGGAATGCAAAACAGACTCGCTGTGCGGGAGGAGTGGTAAACCCCCCACAGCAACATTATAATATGAGGGAGTCCTGGCCAAACGCCAATGACATAGAGATGGGCACTCGCCTGTTGGCGCACCATTTGCATTTTTTGGAATATGGCAAAAATGATTGAAAAGGCATTTCATGTTTTTGCTATCATCTTATAAGACGTGTGTAGAAGACTGGAATCTAACTTGATACAATGGTTGATTCATGCCTCGAAGCGTCAGTCTGAAGATTTGTATCTGCCCCACACAATACAGGTAAAATTTTGACTTGTTTAAAAGTGCTTTCATAATCATAGCAACTTATGTTTCAATAGTTAAGATGATTTTGAAAGTGTTCCAAAATATTAGTTTTATATTTTATCGTATTGTTTTCAAATTTGTGTTTGAGCAAATGTTTGTAACCCAGTTCTCCATAGCGCACTGGTGTTGTCATTTCTGTCCATTTGAACAGAAATACAAAATTCTGAACTTCTTCAGAGTACATAACATCTTCACCTAAGATTAGGCACATACCATACCAATGGTTCAAAAAAAAAAAATCTCAACTTCTTTTAGGTAGATTGGGGGGGGGGGGAGATAAGCTAGCTCCTGTGGGACTGACTATATAGGTTTAGGGTCCAATATCCTATTTACTTTACTTTGTCTAGTTTTATATTTTTTGTTACTTCCAAATTATTTGGTGCTTTATTTTTGTTTTTTAGGAAAGACTTGTGTATCCCACATTTTGTTGGCAGTACATTTGTGCAACTTTATCTTCTATTTGAATGGGAAAAATATTCCTAACAAACAACAATTGTCACAGAATTTTGTAGCCTACAAAAACAAACATCAAAAAAACAAAATTCCTGTAATTTACCCTCTTTGCATAGTTGCATAAAAAATGTTGAACTTCGAGATGGTGAAGCAAGATTGCATTACAGGACATATTGTAATCCCAATTTAAGTTTTAATTTTGGATGAGTTTTCCATTTGCTGATTTTATCAACTCACTGATAGTGCCTTTCATATCACAATACTATATATTTCCATTGATATTAAAGTACACATGGCCCTTTTCCCACCCACTCGCACATTTTGTTTTTGTGTTTTAAGAAGCACAACCTAATGAACATGGTGTTATTTGAGATGGCTCCTGTTCTAAACACTGGTCTAGCTGGTTTAAAATACACCCCACCCAGACCCCCACCACCATTCTTACTCACCCACCAGTACCCTTGGCAGAGCATATAGCTGGCTGATTTTGATCATAGTGAAGATATCTTGATGAGTTTGCGTTGCGCCAATACACCGCATGGGTGTCAGCCCACAGACACCTGTGACCACACATATCACACTAGGCTTGGGCGTTAAGTCCCAGGGAAACCCCCAAATGTTGAGCGTGTGGTGTGTTGTTGAATTTTCTGTCACTCAATGGTGCTTGTCTCTTGGGTGTTTTTTCACATGTGCTCCACCACCAGGGAACTAAGAAGTGGGGTCAGTCCCCACCTCATCTTGCCATATTTTACGCTTTGGTTGTCTTTTTTGTTCCAGGGATATAGAAATTTTATTTTGCCACTACTTACTACTTATTCATTGATTGCGATTTTACTTCCTGTATATAACTATTAAATTTTTGTTCTGTTAATTATTGGTGAATTATTTATTCTTTAATGGGTGATGTTGGAAGACCCTGAGAGAGGCCAATCTTCTCTTTTTTCATTTTCAACACTAACCTCAGAAAAAGATGATCTGGGGGTCTGTGACTACCCTGCTGACACTCCCCAACGTTGGATAATTTTCATTGGATGTGTAAAAGTTAGAGCAAAGGTCCAAACACGCAACTTCGCAAATCAACCTTTCAGGAGTTTTACTTTAATTCTTTAAATCTGGAATTTGAATTAAAAACAAACCACTAGTTTCATGTCCCCCTACCTTGAGGTTGTTCCAATTTAATGTAATTTATGTCTGTATTTCCTTACAGATTAGTATTAGATCTTCTTGAGAATCATTCGTTGATAATATCATAATTAGGTCACATAATCACTTTCAGAGTTTTGTTGGTCTTGACTGGTCTTATAACTCTTACCCTAATTGTTAGAATTTAAAAAAAAATAAAAACCTCATTACCTTTACTTACCACCCCCAAATGGACTCTGCTAGCAATGCCAATTGGCAGTGGGCAATAAACATAATAAATAGAACAAATTTCAACCTTCCTTCTATATATACCATCTCTTTTTCAAAAACATTAAACTTAAAGCAATTTTTAATTTTAATGTGGCCTTGCGTCTTATTTTTATCATAAAAACTCTCTCCTTATTATCATTTTAAGAAATACAAGACAATTTCCACAAATGCGAGGAATTTTTTGGTGGTTGGGGGTTAAGAACTCGGACAAAATCTGAATTCTGGTAAAAGAGATGTTCCTATTTTTTTTTTAATTTGAAATACATTTTATTTGCTGGCTCTTTCAGGCATTGTCCCTACTAAAACTAGTAGTACAGCTAATTTGCCAGTGATTATTATAGAAATCATACATAAATTCTAGAGAGTTTATTTAATGTCAGCCAGTACTGAAACAAATTGAGCACATGATAGCATACCATGCAGGGTGTGTATAATCAAGGAAACAATGGTTCCATGCCTCAACAAACTTAGGAGTTACTTTTTTTTATTTGATTTATTTGGATAGCCTAAGAAAGCCTCTACAGGAAGCTTATTTCCATTGGGGTGCATTTTATCGGGATGGAATTAGGACAGCCAGGGGTAATCACCCTACTCTTTTCGACACTGACTGTGATGTGCATGCACAGGTATGATTCTCTGTACAAGGGACCGACGGCTTAACATCCCCTCTGAAGGACGGGGTATTATCATGGTTCATTTGCCCAAGTCCAACTGAACCACGGGGAGAGCGAATTCCAATTTCAATCTTTTAGCTCTTGTACAGATTAAATCCAGAATTTAGCACCCGATTAAATCCCTGCAAGTGGTCCCGCCGGGAGTTGAACCGGGGACCTTTAGCACCAAAGGCTAATACCCTAAACAGTGGGCCACACGCTCTCCCTTTCTGGAGTTGCTAGCTTTAGCCATTGTTGGTCTTGCAAATTCAAAAGACTTCCATAAATAAAAACCAAGAGTCACGTTGACAAATTGGTGGCATACTTCACAAAAAAGGAAAATAAGTATAACTGTTTTTAATTTATACAATGGTTAAAATATGACTACTCCATAAAGATAAGGATTGTTTCATTTTTGGAACAATCTTTTTTCCACCATTTTTACCACTGCATTCATAAATGGTTAATGTACTGGAACTGCTAGTCATATGTGTTAGGATAGATCCACCCATGTAGCATGGGACAAACGTAACTGTTCATACTCCTGCAAATACTGGGTGTTAATGAGGAAACATGGATTCATGCACAGCTGTGTTACAATACCATCACAGGTCATGTCTAATGTGGGATGTATACAAACCAAAAATTATATGGGAATTAATGCACTAGCATGCAGAAGTTAGGTATTAGTGAGGTTTAGGTGTAATATGCAATGAGTGTACACATCCAATTTCTTCATGGTAGTTACCACTGAGTAGACATGGATTACCTACCCTCTAGACTACACTCGCCGGCCAGGATTCCATGTATTTTTGCCGCATAGACAGATAAAGGTACACACAGCGGCTGTCTGCACCGTTGTGCAGTAGCTACGTGGTTATACCATGGTTATATTTTTGGCATATACCGTATTGTTCCTAATAACCGCCCCGGGGCGGTGCATTTTTCAAAAGGGAGGGCGTTTATTACAGTCAAAAATGGAAAGTCAAAAATCCCGCAAAAATCACCTTGCACACGCTTTGTTTTTAGTGATTAACCAATTAAGACAAACAAACGAGAGGGGGCCGCTGTTTGGCATATCACCGAGGTCAAAGGTCCACACTAATTAAACGATTACAACTGTGCACACAGCGATGATAGATAGGACACGACAGTCCTGGACATTAAATCATGTGATTTAGGTAACGCTAAACTCATTTTCTTGAATTGTTTTACCCAGAAATCGGAGAGGGGCGTTTATTAGAGCAGGGGCGGTTATTAGGAAACAACACGGTAAATAAATAAAGGCCAGTATTTATATAACGCTTTATTACAATTAAGTTCTCAAAGCCCTTTACATTTATTCCACTATCATTTTATGTATAAGTTTAGTAATTTAATTTAAAATATTGAAAATTCGGCAGCCAATTATAAACGGCGCACAGTGACTCCCAATTTACACCTGGGTGAAGTGAGACAACCGAGATTAAGTGTCTCCTACGGACAACAACACGTTGGCCACGGCGGGGCTCGAACTCCAAACTAATGATTAATTCATGAGTCCGGCCGCTTTTCCATAGACCACACATGCTTCAACAATATTCGCATTCTTATTAAAAGTGCGCGAATATGGGGTTTTTTTATGATACCCCAATTTGAATGTCCTAATGATTTTCTTAAAAAAAAGATCAAACAATGCTAAACAGGATAAGGGGATAACACCCTCATTTCATCCACCTATCAAAATGGCGTTGCAGTAACTGAGGGGTAGGACTGAATCCTTCCGCGTTAACATATACGACGGCCCTGCGAGGGGTTGCTATGGTGACGACTGAAAAAAATACGTTTCGAATAGTGGGAGCGCTCTGTGGCTCATGATAATTCACCATTACCGCGTAGCACTGTTGCGCTCGCGTATTAACAGACGTTGCGCGCATTAATTAGAGGGAACTTTTCCGCTATCCATGAGTGGATGAAAGTTTTGTTTTTTGAAAGACTCAGTTTACATGGGGTTTTGTCGTTTGGGTTGTTGTTTGTTTGGTGGTTTTTAGAGAATAATGAAGGTACTTCCAACGTGTTCTCTGATCTCGGATAGTCTTTTTATGTAGGGGATAATGAAAGGGGATTGGTGGTCATGTGTAGGTGTGTGGGCTCAAGGCGGGCGAGGGAAAACGGAGGGAGGGGGGCGGATCTGATTATTCTCGTTTTTAGTTTTATCAAGTTAATCAGTTGGTTATTTTTGAGTTTTATTATTGATATTCAGTTATTTAGATTATTGATTGCCGTTATTTATCAGGTATTATTTATGCAGATATTTATTGAGTTATTAGGTTATTTATTTAATTAGGTTAGTGAGATTAGTTCTAGAGTTACTCAGTAGTTTTATCTTTTTACTATTTTGCATGTGATTTGGTTTTTATGAGTAATTAATAAACGCAAAAAATAAATAACGAACCAGGCTCAAAAAATTGTAGTAAAAATAACTTTGTGGGTACTTTTTTTTGGAGGGGATCGTCGACCGTCCCCTCTCCCCCTACCAATACGGGTCTGCAAACACCCAACAAAACCATATGGACGCCCTAAAATATGGATGTTTTTAGATATGTTTTGAGAATTTCACTTTCCATACTAGTCTTTTGCCACTTCCTACAAGTACATAAATGTATAAAAGGGTGGATGAGGCCGAGAAAAAAGAAAGTTCTTCTCAGCTTCCGAGGCCGCCTCGCATAGGTGTAAACATTACATTTACCACATTTCTTTTTTAAGCTAAGTCTTTTCAAGAGATTTCTTTATACATTTTTTCCTGATCAAGGAAAAAAAAATATCTGGCAGAGTATAGTATCTTTTTTGATTTACACATAAGGAGTTAAAGGCACACATAAAAATCGCAACTTTTAGGTGAGTCGGGAGAAGAGGTGTAGTCACGAAATGCCCCTTTACTAGGTATATTATTATACCTTACCCTGGACCTCAGATTTTTACCAGAGGTAATCAACATTTGGTGTCCGAAAAAAGCTACAGTATTTTTCCTCATAACCATGTAAATGTAAAGTCTTAGGGCAGAAAAATATTTCGGTTTGCCTGTTATAAAGGGCCCTTGAACGCATTTTCGCATTTGGGTAGGCAATAAATAATTTACAAGTTAAACATGAGTTAAACAAGATTATACTAACCTTCTTACATAAAAGGTTGAAATATCGGGGTGAAACTTTACAAAGGGGTGGCCTATTGGGGTCAAGGTCATTCAATATGAGGAACAAGATGTTCATTAAATGGCCCCACCCTTTCAACTAATTATTTTTGACCATTCTTCAGGACATGAAGTTGCCGGGTCGGGTTATAATAACGTGACCCAGGGACTGACTTTTTAAAATTATGGTGGTGCTCGGTAAAAACTCCCCTGGTCATATCAGGGGGAGCTTTAAGGGAAGCTTTTCATGGCATATACCCGTGCTAACCATGGATAGAGCAGAATCCCAAGGGGCGCTTTAAATCACTCTCCAATTAGTGCTTAAGGAGAGCTGTGGGGAGCTATCGCTCTCATCTTCTTAAAAGTCAGTCCCTGGTGGACCTGAGAAGCTTCACAGATGGATTATTTTTTACAAACCTGTAAATACAGTATATAAATAAATATGATACCAAAACAGTGAAGCTAGGCCTTACCATTTAAACATAGCCTATGCTGGACTACCAAAATTGGGTTTGTCCAAGGCCTATAAAGTTGAAATAGGCCCACTGTACCTGAACAGAACATGGATGTTGACTTCTTGCATTTGAGTCTAAGCCTACTGCTCATGTGCTAAACTAATTATACATTGTGAAAAATAATGTTTCAAAAACCTCTTCTTTCCTAAAAAAAAACCTTTGACATGGTCAGGATAAAGTTTTTTTTTTTCTGTAGCCTAGTCATGTGGCCCAAAAACAAGTTTCAGCAAGACAAACACCAGCATCTTTCATACAGCAATAGTGGCCTATGCTATAGGCCTAGACATGATACTACTTATGTTACTAGGCCAATAGGCATTATGTTTGCGGTTTATCACCTATTCTAGCAGCTAGGCCTTTTTGCATGTTTAGTGGACCTATAAACCAGGGCTATAAATCGACCGTAAATTGGCAGTGCCATCCTCCGTGACGTAGGCCGTGCCAATAGTCCTGGCCATATCAGTGATAATGCCTTAGTCATGCATGCATATAGTTGTACATGTGATGCGAATGAAGCCTAATAAACTAGTTTCGCTATTGGCTTAGAAGTTGTGCCACATAGGGGCAACCTACAGACTCGATAGCTAAAATTATATAACCTCATATATAGATCCCTGTATTGATTGGTTAAAAGTGAGGCTAAATTCAACTAGCTTTCAAGCATTGAACCAAAATGAACTATTCCCTGGGAGAGCGGGCATCCCATTCATGACCTATACCCAGGACACCTCTTCCCAACATAGAGATTGCTGTACGGACTATAATATCCATCCGTATTATGAATGTACAGATTGAAGCTGGTGTAAGAGATGAATAACAACGCGAACTCGAACTCACCAGGTACATTTCTGTGGGTGAAAGAAGACGATAGCTTTTAGGGCAATTTTGTTTCACATTCCACACAGTGCTGGTCCAGAAGCCGGTTACAACACGAACCCACAGGGGCAACGAATGGCTGATCACAGCCACGCTTTGAGCTTGTCTTAAAGAATCATAGACGCAGCTGATAGGGCTCTAATACCAAACGGCAGGTAAAATTACGCCGTGAGATATTCGAGGATTATTTGACAGCGGTGACGAACAATCTGCAGGCCGTGGAAAGGTTGCCGAATTCGGGGTTCAATGACTTGCTACGCATCTTGCCGACAGAAAAAATGGCACTTTGTATAGCAAAAAGTCGATGATGGCGATAGTTTTGGCCTCCAACGTCACTTCCTCAACACTAGAAAGGTTGAACATAGGTCATGAAGTTTTTGCTAATTCTTCACGAGTTTCAAATGGTTTCTAGCACCCTGAAACAGCAGGTAAGGTAGGGTATGTAAAGCACAAAAATCCCATAGCGCCAGAAGACATGGCCTTAATTCAAGAGTCACTGGTTTTGAATGACCCACAGGTCTAAAGGACAAGGTGTCGGATATAACGATGTACTTTTGCATCGTGGCAGGAAGAACTTACGGACATGAGGCGGACTTTTTAAAAATGTACAATTTGGGGGGGAATTGAAGAAGCAAGTGGAACTTTTGGAATTTAACTTGTTACTGTTCGCGTTTGCTGTTTATAATTTGGATTGTTTATTGGAACACTTAGAAGTTGGATCCGGGAGAAAACTATCGGTAAGTTACACAAAAATTGTGGTTATTAATCATGGCCACACATTTTAGGCCTATGTTAAAGATCTTGGCTTAGATGTTCTTAACCAATCAGATGACACGGATCTATGTATGCGGTATTAAAACAAATATTGACTGCTTTTATTCGGGCATGGTTGAAACTCTAGGCCCAAGGTGATCTCGGAAACCCTACTATGCCCCGAGGCGTAAGCAGTCAATATTGCTTACACTATGTCTTCTACCCCAGGCTAGCGTCTATACTGTAGCTATACACGATCACTGCTGTACTGGCTCCCTGCTAGGGTATGGGCACGTTTCTAGCCCGATAGGGCCTGCTAAGATCCTAAAATTAAAAATAAAGTAACAAAAGGGCAGTGCTACATGGATAGCTAGGCTAGCCTATGTCGATCTAATAAATTAAACACGATACTGCATAGTACTAGCGGCAGGAGCGTGAAGTGAACATCACGAAAATCATTAATAGCTGTATTAGAAGCCATTTTTAACTTTTATAGGGCCCCTAAAAGGCCTTACATCATATATAGGCTCTACATGCAAATGTGCATAAAGGAGAAACGACCCACGATCAACACATCCCAGGACACGTGTTTTGATCTGTGAGGTGTTTGAATCACACAGGTGCAACTGCAAGATAATTAAGAAAAGTTGTCCTACCTTAATAAAATTAAGTTGTAACACTGTCGGCATTCCCTTGCTTATTCATCGGGAATCGGGGTGTGCTGGGGTGCGACTACTCTGGCTAGGACAAGTAGAAGCAAAGGTAGGGGCTAGGCCCCACACGCCTAGCCCGGCTTTACAGTCTAGCCTTCTTAGCATAGGCTTAGCCTTTAGCCAGCATGCTAGTATTAGTCTAGGGGCCTAAAAATTAATTCCACTTTGACGAAGGCAACAATCAATCGCATATTGCACTCTTTACCCTTCAAGTTGACAGAGATGAAAGAAAGACTATCATCATAATGGAGATCGATGTTTGTTTCTTCTCCCACATTCATCATTAAACATGGCCATGATGCGGTTCCATGACCAGGCAGGATAATTCAAACACAAAACATGATTAACTAAAATACACGTCAAGGTGCACATGGGTGCGGCGTATCCATTCCACGAAAACAACTTCCTTCATGTAATCCTGATTTGTTTACTTTTTCGGCCAATGCCAAGTTCATGCCAGGCCAATGCTTTGCAAGTCCAAGGAGATGGACACTGGTGCCAAACTCCCTGCCATGCCGCCCCATAGGATATCTTCATTATTATCAGTGAGGATGAGTCCCTAATGCGCATTTTTTGCCTCAAAAATCTGAGGCGAAAGTGCTCCCCGGTTTTGGTCGTATTTTTTCTCAGTCCCCGTGAGCAGGACGTAAGAATTGTGGGTAATAAAAGTGCGCCGCGAACGGAGGACTAGGGACTCAGTCTAAACTGCGGGAGTAAGTGGTAGATGCGTACTTATGCGTGTCTACTCAGTACGTTTACACCATATCCCCTTCCCTCACCTAGGGGGCAACTACAGTGGAACCATGGGGTAGTTACAGCAGAGTAGCCACCTCACTGTATGCTTAATAACTGTACTTGCAAGCCCTATCGTGCAGATAGTGCCTGGCAAAACTAGCTTCATCCTGTATAGCTGCCGCGGTAGACACGGTATAGCTACCGTATAGGCTACCAAGCGGAGTTAGGAAACGGCGTGTTAATTGAATGTGAAAATGTAGAATCTTTTGTTCTATTGATTCATGAACAAAAGGATTCCACATTTCAATGAACCACACCTGGTAAGCCATGAAAATCTTTTGTTTGATTGATCCATGACAAAAGAATTTCACATTCCAATGCAAGTACACACCTTGCGCATGGCAGGGTGTCCTAAACCTGCTCAATTATTTTTTCTAGGGGTATGTGCCAATAAGTTACATAAGCCAGGGGTGCACTTTTCGGTTTGACAACCACACACAACTACTGGAGTCCATTACAGCCGAGTCTGACAGGGCTGTACACCAGGATGCGGCCTTCAAAAAAAGTGCCACCTATTTGGGTAAAAAGTGACCTAACCTCCTAAAATGGTTCTTTATGGACTTTTAACATCCTCAACCAAAAGTAGCTTGTCAAAATTTCTCTTTTATATTAAATTAATCAGCAAAAAGTGAACCATTTGTTCCGTTTGAGAACTAAGGCCTAAAAAAAAAAATTGTTGATTGGCATAACAAGAAAAAAATAGAGGGTAGGTAGCCGTCGGATTTTTTTTTTTATGTTTCACATTACAAGAAACAAAATATATGACACACAACAAAAACAAATGGCAACATCTCACTTTTCTCTTAACACATCTTTTTATTTGTCAATTTGAATGTCCGCAAATCTTTAGAGTACCGAAGTATGACGTCATTTGTTTTGTGAGTTTTTAAATTTTTTTTTTTGCACACGAAAAAAATAAAAATATTTAGGGTCGGCAATAAAAATAGGGTCGGTCGGGATACGCCCAATCAAAACAATTTTTTTCTTTAGGCCTAAGTTGAGTTGAATGGGAACATCTTACAAGAAATGGCAATATTCCTTTCGATCATATGAATGAAAAACATGTCATTAATTTGTAACATTTAGTAGATCGTTGTAATTAAGCTTATGCTTAAAGCAACTATCAGAGATTTCTTCAAAAGGTAACAAATCGCGCCCCTATTTTCATCAAAGTCCATTCTTTCGCATTGGAAATTCTGGAGTTGGAAATTGTTGAAGTAAAGACCACGTAGGGGCCTAGAAGACATGCTGTATTTGTCAAGATATATGATTTGGTATGCCGATGGCGAACAGTCTAAGGGCTGAACCGTCGGCAGGGTATAAGATCGCCGAGAGGCCCTGGTTCGAGCCCCGCGAGAGTCGGGCGTCTTGGTCATACTCAATATTCCTATAAAGTCGTAAATTGCATAATCGCGCAGTAGTGTGATTATGGAAGTTCTCCTCGCCTCCCACCAATTCCATTAAAAGTGCAGGTGTATGCAAGGGTGTCCGGCGCCTCGGTTAGTAGAGTCGTTAAAGCTGTGGTCCTGTGGGTCAGAGGAGTCCATCCGAGCACGTAAAAAAAGTTGCAGACCTAATCGAAAAGAGTAGGGATCATCCCGGGTCTGTTACCTTCATTCATCGCGCAGGTACAAGAGTCCTCTAGTGGGATGCGGGAACCCGCTTTACTGGAGGTTAAATTGATCCTAGATCAGATTCAGATCCAGATGCTGTGTTACTAAAAAAGTGGGTCAGACTTTTTTTAGGTCTAGAAACAGTCGTAAATGGCATCTTCAAGACCACTTAAAATGCACTAATATAAGGTGTTGGTATGACCTAACACTAGCAAATTAGAGACCAAAATGGGCAGTTTTAATTTGTAAAAAACTGACTGATAGTGGCTTTACCCTTGACTTGAGTTTGACTAGCTTAGGCAAGCCAAGACCCACGACCTGCCTTGCCCAGGCAGCCTCAATGTTGGTACAAACTTGATGTAATTCTGCACCAAAATTTCAATAAGACATGTATAGAATCGAATGGGGTTTTAGGCTTATCGTATAGCCTTGATTCTTTCATAGAAGCCACACCAAGGATACACCTAAATTGCTGACTTACATTTACCATGTTTACCATCTTAAGGAGGGGCGGATTTGGGGGGGGGGGCGCACCCGCCGCGCGCCATCTATTTTTTACAGAGTACAGGGCACTGGGCGCCGCATAGGCGCCACAGTAGATTATCAAATGACTTTTTAAAACGTAGATCACCTGTACATATCTAAGAATGACGGTATAGGCGTCGGTGGCCGTGTAGATCTAGGTTTGTGAGCGCCCTGAAAATTTGGCGCCCATTTATTGAGAAATCCTGGATCCACCCTGCAAACAAAGTGGGGGGGGGCATTTTGATAGTAGACGTGATAATGCATAGTGCAATGCCCCATTTCACTACTGATGCAGTATAATAGTGAACCATTAAACAGTATTTTTGTCTCAATCTGGGAAAGAAATGGATTTGAAAGCTGAAATTCAAGAAAACAATGAAAAAGTAGGATGTTCATCTGATATCAAAATTGATACTAAAAACTTAAATTAGGGGGGTCCAAAGATGATCGGAACAAGCATCTTTAACCAATTGTAACACACAGAATAATACTTAGGGTCTTGGGAAATGAGGACTAAATTTTATCCTCTTTAAAAAAAATAGAATTTTGGGGTTCTTGGCTTTTGTGCTCCATGCATTCATAGAAGATAACCATAACTATGAGCCTAGTAAAACTCAAAAATGTAATTGGACATTAGTAGCTTTCATTCACCAATGTATTTAGAAAAATACACCCCCCCCCCCCCCCCAGGGTTTTAGGTATGATATATGATACCCGATCACACAAGGTCAGGTAATGTCAAGTTGTACAAGTAAAACCCACTGAACTGTGTCCTTGGTAGATGCTTATTATAACTATAGGTATTGGGTCACCTTACAATCAGGTTTCCTTTAAGTGATATTTTTGGTGGAGGCAACTCCCTCCATCAATACTCCTGCGGTACAGTTGCATGCCAAGTGGCCCATGCTGGCAGTCCACAAAAATATTTAGTATTTTTTCTTTGTTTTTTATTAGGATTGAGGATATTTAGTAAAAACATTGAGGCAATGAAACTGCCCTCCTAAAACTAAAATAATAAAAGACAACAAAATAGCACTGGGTCTTTCCTATCTCTTTAAAATTCCAGAATATTTGTATAAAACTTGAGGACAGAATAAACATTTCAAAGTTCTTCTTACTTATTTATTCATGTCTCTGAAGTTTCAAAATAAAACCATAAAAGAAATAAATTGAACTCGAGCAAACAGCACATATCCCACATGTGGATGCAACAAAGTCCATGGGGGAAAAGAGAAAACAAGACAAATTGGTGGTAGCAAATCAGTTTGTAAATAACATCTGTGGAACACAGGAAAATATAGTTCAGTATTGGTTTTAACACACTGCTTCAACAATAGTTTTCATCATTTAAAACAATCAAGTATTTAAAGTTGAAAGCATGATACAAATTTCCATCCGCAAACAAGTCATGTAACCCGCTCTTGCTTCTCCCTTGAGTGTAGATGGAACAATATATAAAATCAAAATATTGAGCTTTTAACAAAACTAAAATTTCTACTGAAATAACAAATATACATAATATTTTTAAATTGATCGAAATTTTAAAAAATGCAAATGGAAGGATCATGAGATGTTTATTCAAATCTCTATGGAAAATGGTTTGATTTTAAAGATTTTGCCTTCAAAGTTCAAGACACTCTTCGAATCAGAATGAAATGGTTTCAATACCACATTATATGGGACTTAAGAGAAATCATACCTTTCCTTCCACTAACCTCCTTTAAAAGGTGGGTGTTCCGATCACCTTTGGGACCCCACGATTTACCCGGAAGTAGTATCGATTTTGTACTTTTCTCATTGTCGTCCTGAAATTTGAGCCCTCAAATCCATTTCATTCCCAAGACATAAACAAAAAAACGCCATATTAATGGTTTTAACCATCAATATTAACACAGTATTGAATAGATCTTTGCAATATGCATTATTGCTTCTACCATCAAAACCGTAAGTTTGTTTCCTACGGTATGTGCAAGTTCCAGGCTCTCATATCAAGTAGAGAACACAATAAACATAAATCGGAACAAGCACCTTTAAGACACTATTACCTGGTCTTAACAAATCTCACATTGGGAACTTAAATTTTGACAAATAAAAATAACCCCCACTGCAATACAATTTTTTCTTCAAACTATATAAACTACAGCTCTCTTAATCTTTGGATAGAAAATACAAAATTGTGAATTTCTTACAGATACAAACAAATTTGCACATAAGATTAGGTACACATGGAATACTAAGGAATTCAGGGCTCGATTTAGCACTGGCCTGCGGCCAGTGAAATTCATGTCGGATCAGTAAGAATTCAACTGAACTGGCCCTTCCTCCTCCCACATTATATGCCTGGCTGTTTTGATTATCAGGACTCTCAGTGTACTGCATCCCCTATTGGAGGGTGAAATTGACCCCCTTTAACCCTAACAATGTTCTCCCGAGAGGAAGGGAAGGCGTTAAGGGATAGAAGCTAAAGAAGATTGCACATCTTGGTTGGGATTCGAACCCGAGGCTCCCATGAGCAGGAATTGCAAGCCAAGAGGGTGTTGCTGGCCTGGCCAGCGATTTTGTGCCTGTGTGTGTGTTCGTACGTGACGTCGTCACTTTTTGTACTATGCATTTTCTAGCCCTAGCTCAGTGAGTTTTGGTTGTGATAAGGTTATGTATTGTGAAGAGACTGATGTTGACAAGTTTGGACTAAATTGATTTAGGGGTTTTGATTTTATGGTCATTTTTCTTTAAGACCATTTTATCCGATGATCCTACCTTAATCCTCTAGGCACTCTCTGCTGATGTGTTGGCTAATTACATCCAGTGGTGTAACCAGTGGGGGGCCAGAAAAAAAAAAAAAAAAAAAACACCAAAAATCGGGAAGGGGAGCCAAAAAATGGGAAGGGAAAAAAGGGAGAAGGAAGAGAAAAAGAGAAAGAACTAGAATTTTGCGGTTCTCGGCTTTCGCGCTCGCTATATTCAAAGAATATAAGCTGTGGGCCGCCCATGACCTTTGACCCTGGCACGTCAATTTAAAAAAAAACTTAACAATTTTTGACACACACAAACACACATACACACGCACAACGGATTGCTAAGTGGTCCTGCCAGCTATAGCTGGCGGCCCACAAAAAGAGGGAAAGAGAGAAGAAGAGAAAAAATCAAGAGGGAAGATAACAGCCCCCCTTCTGATTTTTGAACTGACTGGAAAAGAATATGGGTCTACCCGGCAAGACGTCGCAGCGAGCCGAAAAAATTGCCGCCGGAAAAATCGGGAAAATTTCTTGAGTGTTGCCCCCCCTCCCGAGGCTCAGGTCTGGTTACGCCCCGATTACATCATAACTGAATATCCAATCATGGACATGGTAAGAAAAGCTGTGCATACAGATATATAGTAGGTCTACTTTGATTGGTTAACCAGCAGTTATATTATGATAAATAATGTTATTAGCCAATCAGATTGTAAGAAAGGTGATGGACCTCTGGGATTAAAAGATTACAGACCATTTTTGCTGTGTTCACAATTCCTCTGAAAACAAAATCTAGAGAAATTAGAAAATCATACTTACAATACAAGAAATAAGACTAACTACCTGTATTCATTTCATAAAATAAAGTCTGCATTATCAACTGGCCCAAAAATCTGGAATAGTTTACCAGGTGATATAAGGAAGGCTAGAACTATTGGACAATTGAAAACCAAAAATTCAGCTTCAGGATGCTTAAAATGGCTTTTGACACATGACATGAAAATTTGCATTATTTTGCGAAAATTCTGTTTAAGAACGAATTAATGATAAAGACATGTTATGATTATTTAACTTGGATACAAATTACTATTTTTTGCTTCCTAATTTATATATAATTACGAATTCTGTACTAAATTGCTTATGACTACTTTGTTTTTTTTTTCTTGTTTGTATCTTTATTTGTGTCTTTGTATCATTTTGTCTGATTTGTTTATTCCTGTAATGTTTGCTGTTCAGGGGTATAACACCTTCAGGCTTCTTGCTTTTTGTTATACCTCCTCCATCATATTGTTTTTTAATATTTGTACATTTTTGATATGTAATGGATGGAAAAAAATAACTGATTGAAATGATTGATTGAAATATAGCATGTTTGGATTACAAAATAAAGTAGAAAACTGCAAAGAAGTCAAATGTAGCTGTATTATGTTTACTTACAAATTTACTCAGTAACCAATGTGAAAAACATCTGCAAGCTTCCATCCTAGTATGAATGGTCACATTTTGTATGCCAAGTTAGTTAAAGGAAAATGGATGACAGGCGTGATGACATGAGGTTAAATCGCATAATGAACTGATAGCCCAATCTTGAAAGGGACGACATATGTAGGTTTAACCCTTTTTCAGCCTTCATTGTCACCACAAGACCCATATTTTTGAAATCCTCAATCAAAGACCCCTTAGTTTATTGAAATGTTACCACTGTCACCCAAAGACCACTATTTTGAGGGAAAAATTGGGAAATTGTTCACCCCCAAAGGACTACTTGAAGAAAAATTTTTCTACAATCTCACCAAAGACCCCATTTTGGGGCAAAATTTTGTAAATTTGACACTCAAAAAAAACCCCTATTTGGGGCGATTTTGCTGTCAAAGACCTTATCTTTTTCAGTTCTCTGTCACGAATGCCCATGGGTTGGAAGCGTGCGCCTTAACTCACTATCCATTTCATATGTGGTGCCCCCCCCCCCGGGGATAGCAATGGGGAGATTAGCTTAGCGGGGATAGCCAATGCGATGTTAGCTTGCAAGGAGACTGCAATGGGCTTCCATTGGTTGGATTTCCTTGGATATATGTCGTCAACCACATCATACTGTTTTATCTGACAAACACACCGTTTACGATAAAATTATGATCTTTCGGGACAACATGTCTTTAAGGTCAACAATTCGCATGTATAGAATTCTTTTGTGGCAAATAACGACTAGAGGAGGATTCAATTTTTGTTTTCAAGGTGGTTTTGATAAAAGTATATTATGTTTTGTACTCTAAATATGTCTTCAAGTCTTTATGTGAAATTTGCCATTTTGATATCTGCTCCCAAGTCCCGATTTTGCAAATAAGACGCAGATAAGACATTTTGTGAAACACATTTCATGTGCAGGAGAATGGTCGCACTGTAGATACGACACAGATAAGACAGTATGTGAAACATGTTTCACATGAAGAGAACCCTCGCACTCCAGATACGATACAGATAAGACAGTATGTAAAATTCTGTGTGCCAAATTAGCCTAATCTAAGTCACATAGAACTATATGTGAAATGCGAAATTTTAAATAATCATCTTAAGACATAGTGGCCTAATTAATATCCCACTTTAGTAGTTTGGTGTATTTGTGGTACTGAACAATACACATCCATAGACCAAATATCTCATAAATGTCAAAAAAATGTCAGATGAGACAGTAAGTGATGTTAGCGACGATGTGTGTATAAAGAGGACTAAAATGGTACAAAGTGATTTGGAAATCAGTTTTGTAACATCTACCATTAAAGGTCCATGGCCCGATCACTAATAGCCTCGTCCCCGGAAGCCCCAGATTTTACCGGAAGTGGTCAACATTTTGATATCAGAAGAAAGCTACTATTTTTCTCATTTACCCTGTGAAATCTTAGAGTCAAAGGATGTTTGGTTTGGAAGTTATGAGCGAAAATGTGCCCCATTTTGGTCGACCAATATTAATTTTACACAGCACTCTATGGGGCTTACAAAATCACGTTTTTAGCTCTCGCATCAAAACGGATTGAAATATTGGCGCGAAACTTTACAGATGGGATTTTGGAGTGAAGGCCAATCTATCAAGATGAAAACTTCATATCCTTAAATCAGGCCATCGCCCTTTAATTGTCTGTTTACATAATATACAGTGTTTCTATGGTTAAATAGTTCACAGATGAGATATACAGCAGAACATCTATAATCAGCATAGATGCAATTTAGCAACATTTCACTTTGAATAGAAACACATGTTTGTTTTCAAAGTTGGTTCTAATTGGGGGTGGAATAGCAGGCAGCTTACTTTTCCAGTTATCTCTATGGAAAGTTTCAAAGTCCTCACATTGTCTTTATAATATCTAGAGAAATTGTTTTACGAGTATTAAGATTTCATAAGTGCATTCACTCATGTTGTATTGTTTACCTATATTTTGTTTCCTCAAGAGATCGTCCGACGCGTCTGTCTTATGTATTGTACAAAACTTCCTTGTTTTAGAATAGTGAAAGTAAAGAAAAATCCGGGGGATAAAGTAGAAGTGCGACCCGGATTTTTTTGGGTCGGTTCGGAAAGGGCAATCAAACAATTTTTTTTTCTTGGCCTTATGTATTTGTGGTATTGGGGTTCACAAGTTAGCAAAATGATTAATATGTTCACATAGAAACCAGAAATACCCTATGGTATGTGGTGGTTTGGGAAGTACAATGAATGTGATATTTATGGTATTTAGGAGTTTCTAATTAAATTAGGGAGTGAGATGGCTTTCAAAATGCCATCTCAAAAATTACCTAAGGCTAGGTTGTTTGGACTAAGTTGAATGCATTTTTCATGTGCATGGATTCTGAACATGGTCAGACAATAATTTGAATTTTTTTGAAAAAAAATAAAAAATATTGAGAAATTTAACTCAAATTCTAAGGTTAGAGCCTCCTTAAAACATTAGGAACAACTATTTGTAACACAAAACAACACTGAGTTTCTTCTTACGAGGACATGTGTATATGCATCAACAAAGTCAGTGTTGAATTGCAGTTGCTTTTTGACCTATGAGTTTCCTATCAGTACTATGAACACACGTTCAATTATGAATTGCTAAATCAAAACACTATTTACAAGTTTTCTGGGCATATTGTATACATGGATCGTACTTCCTTATATTATTGGGTCAAAACTTTGAATGCCAAAGTAGGTGAAAAGACAATGGAGTTGGTTGGATGACCATGAGGTGATAGCAATGGAATGATAGCCAAGGGGGATGAAGCTAAAGGGGGTGCGAGCCATGAGGTGAGAGCTAGCAAGGTGACCCTCCAAATAGTTATAGCCTGGTTGGATTCCTGTATATGTGTGGGTAAAATCGTATTTTATGTAGGATGTAGGTTTACTTGGGTAATGATTGTGAAAACCTCTTGAGGATTTTCAAGTAAAAATCAGTTGGCATAAGTACATTATACTCTTTGCACCTTCTCTGAGCTCTGTATCGGGGCTTTATAACGAATTAAAGCACATGATACCAAGTAGGTTCAAATAGGGAGGGTATAATGTAATTGTGCCAATCAGTAATGCTCAGTCGAGAAGTACTTTGAAACTGAAAACTCTTCCTGGGTGGCTAAAAGCTCCATCACATTCCTTATAGACGTCACACACGCAATCCAGCCATCAGCATTCACCAAGCAAGTTAGACATAGAATAAAAGCCAATAGTACAGTTGGTATAAGCCACAGGCCGAGTTGAATCTGGGGCTCCACCCCGACATACTATTGGTTGAAAAATGTGTCTCGCAGTACCAGTGTCATCTGTCCAAATGAAGGAATACTCAAGCATGCTCAGTGATCTTAGAGGCATGCCAGCAACATCATGGTTGTGGCAGTATGGCTTGGAGTTTGAGGGAGGCATTTCCTTACAGTGGATGGGGCTTCAAACTTCAGGTCTTTATCCCGGTAGGGGGACAACTTGAAGACACAATGTTGATTTTAGTCCGTAAAAACCTGCCACAATCACTCGCATCAATCCGCCCGCTGTCTTACCAAAACTTTGTACACTTCGGCTTTGCGACTGAAGGGAATAACGGCCGGCCGGGACGACAAGGAGATGTAAGCTTAGCTTGCCTCATAATTGAAAATGAGAGTGAAATCGGATTCGGTGAGGACAGCTACGGGGGATGATGATGTGATAGTTGTAGATGTAGCAAACGCGTGAGAATATGGCAGAGTGATAGGATGGGAGTGCGCAGATAAAATTTGGAGAGATCAGATGGAATAATCTTGTGATGGAGGAGGGATGAAACTCGAGGGCTGGTTTGTATAGCCTCAGGAATGATGAAATGTCAGAGTGTTGAAAAAAAGTGCATTTTGGCGCGTGACAAGCACTAAAAAACCAAAAAACTATGTTGAAAGATAAACTAGGGTGTAGGTATTTACTTTCACGAAAAAAACACCCCCCAAAACCTTCTAGCAACTTTCTGGTCTGATTTTTTTTTGAAGCAACGGATAAGTTGAGAAGTGCTCAATGTCATTCAATCCACTGGTGATTATTTGTTGTATGAGTAAGTGAAAAGAGTATTGTTTCGTGAAAGCTTGTATTACCACAATGTTTATTAAAAAATACTTCACAAATGATGGGATTGTTATTTAATGTTCCTTTCATATTACTTTATTGGTGGAAAGTATCGTTTGGGGGTTTGGTAAAGGGATTAAGAAAAAATATTCAAGTGCATAAAGCAAATCCTTTCCTTTACTTCTTTTAAAGTGGGTTATAAGTTTGAATGACTTTGCAAAGGAAAAAAAAACACCACCCAAAAAAATCAGTCAAACTTAATACAGTAAACTACATTGAAAGTATGAAACTTTGTTGTTTTTCTGTTGGCTTATAGGCAATACACACTCAGATGAAGACTTTCAAATAATGGAAGAGATTATTGGTATCCATGATTGTGTCTAACGTGTCACCAAAGATCAGTCTAATATCAGCTAAGCTTAATTTACTGTTATCTGGATACCTTAATTTTCTATGCTTTTACAACAAAATGAACCCAATGGACTACTCAGCTACTGACTCTCCGAACTTCAAGAGAATTTACCTACACCAGCTGAAACAACAAAGCGTCTGATTCTGAAAATGCTTTTTTGGACCGGGGGTCATGTTTTAAAGCTCTAAAAGCACTGCCCACGATATTGGTAAGTTAGACTTTGAATAAATTTTACTGTCTTGACATTGTGTGTGGTCGAGTCCCATAAGCTTCACTTTAACCTCAAGATTCCATATAAAAATTCGTCAAAATGCCTTGTATGTCTTAACTGAATTGAATGGTAGATTGCAATACCTGATGACAAAAAGGCCTACTGTTGGACAAGCATTCACAGTCCCAAATGGG
This sequence comes from Ophioderma brevispina, assembly GCA_023653785.1. Classification (NCBI taxonomy): domain Eukaryota; kingdom Metazoa; phylum Echinodermata; class Ophiuroidea; order Amphilepidida; family Ophiodermatidae; genus Ophioderma; species Ophioderma brevispina. The sequence continues at coordinate 61,167 of JAMKCH010008478.1, forward strand.
CTAACTTAGCGATCATTTCCCTCCTAATCCAAATTTCCAATTTTACGCACGATGACAGAGTGCACTGTTTCTACTCAGAGTGGGTGACGGCTGCATTACGCAAGCACATCGGCTCTGCTATGGGGTAGTTGCCTGCATGCATGGTAGTAGCACTAACCACTGATACTGTTGTGCTTGTGTACTGCTGCGTACATAAACACACTTGGATATTGCTGCTAGGTTGTATGTACAGCACCCTGGACACATCATTGCCAGGTATTTTTGGTTTGCATGTTGTTCCAACAAAAAGTAACATAACTTAGGAATGCCCTGCTGTGTACTAAAAGGTGGGCATTTTTGCATGTGTTCAATTGTGTATTCCTTTCACCTCCATTACAGTTCTATATGATTAATATTTTAAGTAAGATTCATATTCGTCTATTTTCTCTTGTAATGATTTATGTTCTCAATTTATACATAGTTTCTTATAGATGTTTCCCAGAAATAAATATTTCTGAAGAGGACTAAAATGGTACAAAGTGATTTGTAAATTGTTTTGGTAACATCTAGCATTAAATTGTATGTAAACATAATATGCAGGGTTTCTATGGTTAAATATTGCACAGAAAACAAGATATACAGCAGGTTTTTTGTACCTGCACACAGTACTATAATCTGCAAAGATACAATTAAGTAGCATTTCTTAAGCAAGATAATCACCAACATCTTTTGTAATAAGAAAATTGAGTCACTTTGAATTGTCATAGAAGCACATGCTTGTTTTCGAAGTTGGCATATAATTGGTTCCAATGAAGGTGGAATTCGCTGTAGAAGTGCCACGTAATAGGATTTGTTGCCCCGGCAATCGGTCCAAACAAATCGCAAGGACACTGCTACACAATGAAAAGTTTGAATTCCCTGTGCATAAGCCTGGTGGATTTGTTTGGACCAATTTCTGGGGAAAGGAATCCTATTATGTGGCACTTCTACGGCAAAGAGCAGACAGCTTACTTTTCTAGTTATCTCTGTGGAAAGTTTCAAAGTGTCAAATTCTTCATGGGGCAAAACACACACCTTTACCTTTATCATAACTGAGAAATCATTTTATGGGTATTAAGGTCTCATAAGAGCATTCACTTGTGTTGTATTGTTTACCGATGTATAGTTGTGTTTCATCAAGGCGTTGAGAAATCCGTCTTTGTGCATTATCTAAAGCATTTTTTGTTAAAGAAAACCCACGGAATCAATCGAAAGCACTTTCTTAAGATGCACTTCAATTTGCAGTTTTTCATTTACCGCTTTTTAGCATGGACACTAATTGTCTCACTGTCATTGTTTTTGGAAAAATAATGCATTTATAAACAATTTGTCCCGAGAAGGAATGTAGATTTGCATTACTTTTAAAACCTTAACACTTTTAATCCTGGTAGATTCTGTATACAAAGTAGGTATGAGACTAGCGCATCGTACCCTGGAGGGAGATTCTGTATAGGTGATATCACTCAAATCAGTGGCGTTTGAGATGGCTTCTTAATAACCATGGCACTTACAAATACCACGCCATGCTACCTTTATGGATTTTGGGGTATTTGGGATACAGTAGCACACTTACTATATGTTCACATAGAACCCATAAAATTCCCTGTGCTATTTGGTGGTTTGGGAGACCAATGACTGTGGTATTTTGTGAAATCTGGAGTTCTTGTGAAATCAGGGGTGGAGTGTTCTAAAAAGCCATCTCAAAACATTGACCTAATTTTTGTCTAGATTCATTTGAACGTATTTTTCATTGAGGATTCTGAATATGGTCGGATCATAACAACAAATAATTCTGAAATTTTTGATATTAAAAATATTGAGAAATTTAAGTTTGAGCAACTATAAAAGCCGGCAGGGCCTAAAAACACTCAGCCACGCAAAATATTTTTAACAAAACCACACACTGGGTTTCGTCTTATTGAAGGGAATGTGTTCTTACGTGTTAACAAATCAAAGTGTGTTTGAATTTCCCCACTGCTGGGAGTTTGGTTTGATCTATTTTGAGTGTTTTCTTAACAGTACCACAGAACACATATTCAATTAAATAACCTTTATTCTTGTCCAAAAAAAATAAAATGAATTAAACCCTACTTTTCAGAAGATACAAGTTTTAGCATACTGTCTACATGGTCTATGTATCCTATCTCCATGGACAAGATTGACTAAAGTAAGCCTATTAGCTATCGTTCTTAGGGAAAGACCAGAATAGACCCAGCCGATCTTTGGGAAAATTTCTTATTTCATACTTGCATTGCACTATTACCTAAATAACTTCAGGGTCAATCATACAATGTATATATGTACGGGTCGGTCATTGACAAGTGTAACAAGTATGAGAATGCAAAAGTTGAATGAGAAAAAGAAGGGGGATTACCATGCTGAAAGCTGTAACTCATCAAAACCTCCTTGTAGAAAGAAAAAAAAAAGTTTATGTATAGATGTTGCTAATGTACATGGTTGACATTCCTTCTTGACAGGATTACAACCGGGCTACAATTTTTTGTGTGCTATAAGACTGCTATGAGGATGATGATGATGATGATGATGACTCAGTCAGCTTCAACATCACAAAGTCATCAACATTGGTAGGGGATGAGTTTGCATGGAGAACACTGAAAGTATTCTTACAAATCCGACGACTGGATGCTTCAGTATTTCTATGTTTAGGTTGGAATTTGTGGGGGAGGGACGGTTGAGTAGACAATGTACTTTGAATTGTACAAACACCTGAATTGGTCCCATTGGGCATTCACAATTTCACGTGTATGTGAAGTACGTTGGTACATAATTTCTGATAAAAATACACTTGAGTTGACATTATGAGGACCCAGATTGAGAGTGCCATCTACTGCATGCACTGTAGGGAGACTTGCGTCACTTTTAACAATATGAATAGAATCAAAATAGTACCAGAATTTGAGCTATCAAAATAAGGAACACACAACTGTTTTTTTACTTTATAATTTAGCACTTCAAATCTGTGTAACTTTTCTAGCACCAATTACTTTGCCCCAAAATTAATGAAGAAATCAAACTGCATACAGATTTCTCTTTAGTACGTCAGAATGACATAAAATCACAATGTGTTTGGTAAAGTTCATTGCTCCTATATTTCAGTGTATGAAGACAATAACCTTATGGTACCAAGAGTACATATGTCAGTTGGCAAGTTTTAATCTCAATCTGGGTACCTGAACTTTGACCAGTGGTTATGAGAGTGAGTGTTAGCAGTAAGATAAAATAGACTCAACTAGTCATCATCCACACATGAATGGTTGATTGGAATGTATGCACAGACTGCAGCCGGCAGAAATAAACCGAACCATGTGCAGACAGAGGGATTGCACAACTCGGACAGCTAGCTATTGACTGCAAGATGACTGCTCCACGTGGTCTGATGGCGAAGGAGGAACTGGGAAGCCATTTTTGATTGGAGAGAAAATGATGTGCTTTAGCTGGTAAACGGGAACCAAATCGTGGCTAATACGTGGATTTGGTCCCCTTCAACCAGCCGTAGCACAGCATTCTTATCACCGAGTACAACCCTGCGTCACTCCTACCTAGCAGGCGGCTAGCATCACCTATCATTACCTAGGAGCTCTTCACTCGAGGACGTGGGCTGTACACTTGCACTATTCTCCTTGGCTGGTATGGAATCATGTGTTGATTTTGCTCTAGTTGTTTTTCTCTAACTATCTTGTAAAATTGAGAAATTATTTAAGTTGTAATAATTGTGTACAGGGTGAGTGGAGTACAAATGATTTTGTTCTGTTAAAAAGGTTAGTCTAAAATTGCAGGAGAATGCCTTTCAGATGACTCACCAAATTGTACACATTTATGAGCATTTGCTAAGGATCTGCTCGTTTTTTAAACCTTGAAAGTTAGAATTTGTTTTTAATCATTATATTTTCTGAAAAGAATATGACACTTGAACAAAAATCCCACCAAGAAAGTTGCAAGGTTCTGTTTTTAGAAGTCTTACTCTCTAAATGTAAAAGAGTGAACAATTCACTTTTTCAAAAGAATGAAAATTCACTCTGAAGGAGTGAAACCATTCCAATGCAGTGAAATTTCACTCGGTAAGGATCGCCTACACTGATAACTCTTCAAAAAAGTTTGAGAAATGTAGGTAATCCAAACTGAATTTTCACTCCTGGATTGAATTTTCATTTTTTTAAAATCATTTTCAATCTTTTGGAATGATTTTCACACTTTTTCTCACTTGTTCACATTGTATACATTTAATTTTTTTTTTTTTTACATTGTGAGAGTTGGAATCCTGAGTTTTGTATGGTTCAATGCAGGTGAAATATGAATATTTGAATATTTGGCACAGCAATTTAACATTCAGAAAATACCTTTACCTCTTATAAAATCCATTAACTTTTATAGTCATATAAAATGATGAGCAAAAGTCAAAAGCAGACAGTGTTAGATGTTAACTGATAAAACCAATCAGGAATTCCTGTTATTCAAATAAAATGGTGATTTTTCATCACAAGAAAACTCAGTAAGGTTAGTGGCCTCTTTGAGTCTTCCCACTCCATTTGCACTTGCATTTACTTTCATCTTCTCTACTCTCTAAATTCCAAAGATTTAAAAGTCAGTCTTAGAGACTTATATTAGTGACAAAACTTTAAAAGACTTGGTTCAAATCTTAATAAGTTTGCATTTTAAATTCATTAGATTTAAATTTAAGTATTTTATCAATCTTGTCATTTAATAATAGAAGTCTTTGGAATTTTGAGACTATGTTATTGATAGTGTACAATTTGTGTGTAGAAATAATGGAATTGAAACTTAAAACTAAAAAAGGTTAAAATACTTGTAAAATATCACATTTTTATTTTCATGTTAACAATTTCATACAGACTTTGTATTCTATGGCTGGTATTCTGAAGGGAGTCTAATTTTAGACCTGGGTTTAAACCAGGGTTAGTCCTACATGAAAGGACCTTTTTCCTTCTAATAAACACTGAAAGTGCAATGTAACAGGTGAGAAAATACCTCATGGATGGTCTAAAGTTAAGACACCCTTTGAGAATCCAGCTTTTGTCTCTTCTAGTCATTAAATCTGATGGGTTCTTAGCATTTCATGTACCAACTTTTAAATCAAGATTTGCGACTAGTTCCCCAAAATTTCACAGGAATGAAAAAAGTTCCCATAAAAACTGACTATTTCCCCCATCACAGGGAAATATTCATTTTTTATGGGAACTTTTTCCCTGAGTTGGTATCTTACATTGCACGTGCCTCACGCACGGTGATTGATCTGACCCAATCAGCGACCCGACCTTTGACACTGCATCGATTGCGATCATCTTCTGCTTGATATTTGCGTTTTTACATTTCACCGCTGGGCAATTTCTGTTGAATTGGGACTAAAAATGGAGAAATCTTGATACCGTAGATAGTGCTAATACCGTAAAATAAATCGGACTAGAGCAATTCTAGAAATTTGTGGGAGAGAGCCGCGATTGGATTGAACCATAACTAGGCTAAGCCAATGCATGCCATTGATCATTGGCAAGTTCTTCAAATTACAGAAATATTTTTATTTGTTATATGAAACAAATATTGACTGCTCTATATTCGTGAAATGGTGTAAAATACCTTCCCTCGGTGACTGGAGACCGTGGGCCTAAAATAGTAGGCCCGCAGTCTCCAGTCACCTTGGGTAGTTATTTTGCACCATTTCCCTCATGAGCAGTCAATATTTGTATACTAATGCATTACCACAGTTCGAATGCGAATGAATATCACTTTGTAATAGAAAGCAGCCTTTATGATTCAATTTACACTTTCAAAAAGCTGCAGCTTAAATTATATTTGTTTTCTTGTGATGCTTAAGTTTTTCTTGTTTCTATTTCTTCTTGGTCTTGTGCAGGTGTATCCCATATGTTCTTAGTATGGGAGGCAACTGGGTTGTCTTTCTCTTTTATCTGTTGCTCACAATATATATATGTTTGAATTTCTACTTAAATTTAAAGTTATTTTGAAATTGTGTATAATTGATGTATATATATCATTGTTGTTTTACCATTAGAATTTTATCTATTTTTGTATTTGTCGTATTGATATTAATTTTGTATATTGCTCCTTTCTATGTGAAGCGCCTAGAGGCCTCTGCATTAGGCGCTATATCAAGATTGTATTATTATTATTATTGTTGTTGTATTTTCCTGCTTCGGCAGTAGTTTGTATTGTGCTTTGACTTTGTAAGGCAATACTATAAGTAATTTTATGTTTGTATATATGTATGTATAGTCAATGCAACAAGTTTTATTTGAAGACCTAAAGAACTATTATTAGACTTGTCCGATATTTATATTTTCACCTTAATCATGTGTCTTAAAGGTGATCCTCTTGCTCGGACGGCATATATTAAGCTGTATACCAATGGAAAGCTTATTGTATCGCGATTTTATATGTAACAGTGTCATATTTAGTGCTAGACCGATTTTTCAAGAGCCAAAATGAAATCGTCTTCAAGCAACACCACTTCAGCGAAAGTCAGTATTATTGACTTGGGCGCTGTGAGGTGGTGACGTCACCGAATGTGTAATCATCTATTGCAAGTAAACAAAATCCCATTCACTTTTATTGCTCGCTTCTGCGCTTTCGAAGACTTACCATTGTTTTCTCTAAAATTTTCTCAACTAAATCAGAATTATAAGCAATACGATACAGATAACTATCTGTTGAAGTATCTGGTAGATTTGATGGCTCTATCCCACAGAGAAGGTGGTTCAGTTGGCATTTATACATACTGAATTCCTTGCTTCACAGTATTGGTGCAATTTGTTATGGTTAACAAATTGTAGCTAGTAAAGTAAGTAATCCTTATTACGCTCCATGAGCCAAGACTTTACCGGAAACCCAATAGCAAAGCCAACAGTGTTATTAAAAAAGGGTTCAAAACCATAATAAGTGACTGTTTTTCCCGGTGGTTGGAGAAGGAAAAAGAACATAGATTATGATATTTTCCGTTACTCCTCTTGATAGCGCCTATACCTCAGGCAAATCCATCGGGTAGCATAAGAGGGGGTTTTGTAAGTTTAAATCAATGGAAGCAGCCGTGTTTATACGACGCAGTAGTTTTTGACCACCAACCCATGCTCCAGGGGCAGGGCTCCATTCACTAAACTATTTATTTTTTCATGCTCCAGGAGCATGAGTGGTGGTCAAAATCTCACACTTTCATGTAACACAGCTGGCCTCTGAGCTCTGCTTTGCTACTCAGGATTCATCATAAGCGATGAGAATTCAAGCGATTTTTTCACATTTCTTGCACACACTTTGAAGCCGGGAATTATAATTACCATTCTACAGAGATCAAGGAACCTAGTCAACCAACATTTATCGCTATTTTGGCGAAATTCAAAACAGGAGAAGAGGAGCGATTTGGGGTTCCTTTCCATTGGAAGATGCATTGTGCAACAAGACTTACACAATCGCCTACGTTACGCAAATTTGCCAAGGTCAGAGAAGGAAAGCTTAAGCATATTTTTGGGCGTAAAATCGCAACAAAATATAGGGTTAGTTTTTGGCTTATAGCGGCTATATTATACGATTATTTTTTTTGGAAAAGATATTTTTGGCATCCTGAAGTCATAAGCTTTCCATTGGTATATAGCTTAATATATGCCGTCCGAGCAATGAGGATCACCTTTAAAGATTTTGATATTCTCAAAATAACTATTAAAGGTGCTTTTCAAATCGGCTTTGGAACCCCCCTAATTTACTCGGAAGTAGTATCAATTTTGATACCAGATTAAAGGCAGTATTTTTCTCATTGTTGTCATGAAATGTCAGCTTCCAAATCCATTTCTTTCCTAAGATACAGACAAAAACTGCCATTTTAATGGTTAACCATCAATATTGTCACATTAGTGAATATAGGGCCTTCTACTACCAAACCTCAAGTTTGTTTCTCATGATACTTGGTGGGAAGTGTGTGCAAATGCCAGGCTCCTATATCAAATAGAGAACATGATACACAAAAATCAGAACAAACACCTTTTATTTTGTTAATACATGTTTTGCTATACGTGAAGGTAAAATTTTGTTAATTAGTTACATTGGTCATTTGTATATTACTCAATTGTTTTTATGCTTGTATGTGTATCGTTTTACTCTTTCTATGTTGTTTTACATTGATTATACCATGTTTGGTGATTTTCAATACAGATTGTTTTATCAGTTTTGTAAAAGGATAGTCCATAAATTTCACTGGACTCGTGACGAATGAGTTATTTAGTTTAAAATCTTTTAAACCCCGGTGAACGATTCAGATAGTCTTCTAGTAGCATTTTGGATTAAGTGATTAGCCAGTGAAGACCTGGAAAAACATACCTTTGTTTCAGCTGGCAAAACAATACTTCAAGTTTAAATATTTGAAAATGTAAATGAAAATATAAAATGTAGAAGTATGTTGCCTTTCTATCATAAACTTGTAGTTATATGGTTAGATACAAAAATGAGTCTTAAAAGTGGGTGAAATTGATGACCTGGGTCAAGAAATATCAAACAATGGTGAAAAGTAGGGTTTTCTTACAGTGCCAAATTTATATAATAAAAATGGAAATTTTTTCTTTCAGTGTAAAATCATTTGGAAAAATAGAACAGCCCAACAATATTACCAAACTAAGCTGATAACATTGAATTGGAAAATTTTGAGCTTCACTTTGGAGTAAAGGATTATTTGGAACACCTTTTCTTCTATTGCAAAGTTACTATCAAGAAAAATTTGTTTAGGGCAAGTTAAGTTATTGCAAATAAAGGAGTAGAAAAATGGAAATATCTGTAATAGATGCAATATTTAATGTAAACACAAACAATGAAAATTTGAATCAGTACATGAATATAAAAATATAATCATAGCTAAATTATGTAACACCTTGAAATCTAAAACAATAAAATAAAATGTTAAAAGTTTACTTTTTTTTCATTTTTCAAAGAAAACAAAATCTTAAAAGAAGTTCAATCTCAAAAATTGAACTTTTTCCAGACAAATCTTATGATGGTAATTGCCCACCTTTTGTCCACAAAAAGGGTATGAAAATTGTCTATCATTGCTTGCCTGGACAAAGTTCAATTTTTAAGATTTTATTATTTTCCTGTAAAAAATAAACTTAATATTTTTCATTGTTTTCTTGGATAAGAAATGGCAAAAATAAACTTAAAATTTTATATTATTGTTTCAGATTTTAAGGTGTAGGTAAATATAGATATGGAAAACATCAAAATTTGTTATTTATGTTTAAGCAAGAGCTTAAAAAAGCTTGCATCGAAACAGCTCCGAGACATAATCAGTTTTCCACTAGGTTATTAAGGAAGTCAAAAAGAATCGCCTAATGTTAGCCCTTTGATGAAAAAAAGCGTTGTATTATGTTCTAATTCTAATTGGTTTATCTTGAAGAGTCACCATTTTCTTAAACTGAATCACAAACTATTCCTATGAGAAACCCAATTTGATTGGATAATAAGTGTGCATTTATCATTGTATGGTGCAATGTGTAATGTTATGTGATGTTATTTTTGCAGAACATTGAATCGATTCATTCCACGTTTGAATATTTAAGTTTGAGTGTAAAGTTCATTTTGATGTAGAAAATTAAGGGAAACCCAAGTTATTGTTTATGAATGAGATTAACGTCTGGATATCACTCGTATTGATAAGAACTAATACATGCATGTTAGCCTGGTAAGGCTTTTTAACCTAAAAAGAAGGCCAGACCACACAGAGCTTTGGAACTTTGAGGACCGACTGCTGAGCAGGGTTAAAACTAGTGTCTAACCGATCACCCTAATATCCATGTGTATAGATGATGTGACATTTGTTTATGTTTATGGCGCCCCCTGTTGGTGTAAGAGAGAAACTGGCAGGCAAAAGCACCTATACTTTGCATGGGGAAATTCTGTTTTTTGCTGTAACTTTTGTTTCAAATTAAATAATACTAACTTTCTTATCAAGCATAATAAGCTAATGCTACCAGCTGCATTTTGTGACCAATTTAGATCAGGAAAGATTCTGCAAGTAATTTATAACCAGATTTTATGTGGTCTGTCACAGAAACTACTGTAATATTTGCATGCCAGAAAACAACAGAGGGCGTCCTGAATGTCAACAAGTGACGTCATAGGTCACATCATCTATACTTAGCTTATGCACTATTGATGCAGTACTTACAACTAAGTACTTGCGAAGTACACAAGCCACTGGGTGCATTTCAGCTGTTTTCTTAGCAGTACCCATCCTATATTGTACTCTGTAGTTGCCTGCTAGGTGTGACAGGCAACCCATGTAAGTCACCTGTACCTCTGCAGGCACTCCCCTACCAGCTGCCTAGTAGGCAGCACTTTGGCCTATAGAGGTAGCGCAAACATTCCATCGTTGTTTACTCCTTTCTGACCATTTTCAAGTTTAGTAACATTTAAATTTGTGTTCAGCATCACCAAAAACCATTAAATACAAAATTTTGTGTAAAAATATATAAATGCAGGTGACCAAAATGTTAAATTATGGATAAGAGACACAGAGCTCAAAGCTCATTTGCATGCGAGTACCCTCTCAGGTACTCCCGCATGGGGCGACTAGTGGGCAAGGTGCTGCATGTGAATCTATGTGAATCTACGTGAATGAATCCCCCACCACAGCTGTTTGACCCAATGCAAATTGTCTCTTTTATTTTAAGAGCCATTTTAAGCAGTGGCGACATAATTTTGACAACTGTTATAGCTAGGGACATGCAAGAGCTATTTATTACCTCTGCAAAAATCAGAAAAATCCATTGCGGGAATCTTGCCATATAGGCCTACAAAGGTCATGATTTGTATGTTATAGCGCCCTCTATATGCCCATTCTCCATGGAGAGACGTGTTAAACTAGATTTTAAAGAAAAATCATATTTGCCCGCAATTAAATTTCGTAAAATTTACACAGGAGGAAGTCAGTGGTATAAATAATCCAAATTTGTTGTCAAAAGTATGTTGCCGTTGATATATTTTATTTTATTTTGGTTTTGTCATAATAAATGAGACCTTCATACAGCTGTGCCACTTTTGTGGCCGGTGATGTGGTACCTTTATAGAGGTACTGCGTGGCTACTGAAGAGGTACTTCACAGGTACTTCCATGAAGAAACTGCGTGTGTAAGTTATATTTCTTCATATAGCTGTTAACTTTTCACAGTCAAAGGAAGAACTGTTGGATATGGGCTTTCTGATATACATACAGATGAAAGAAATAAATTATTTTACAAGTGAAAGCCAAAAAGTAAATACACTTGAATTTTCAATATTTCACCTGAATCCGACTTCTCTATTCATTCAGCCTATAGAATTACTAGTTTTGTTCACTTCAGCACCAACCACTATCATATTATCTTGAACAAATATTTAAGTCCTTTCTGATGTATTTTGATATGTCTAAAATTGTCGGAGTATGATTGCTACGTGCAAGACTGAGGGGAAGAAATGAAAATCTGTTCTTATTTTTTGTAATGAATTCTGAATGATGTAACAGAAAAAAAGAACTTCAAAATTTGCAATTAAGAGCTTTTAAGCAGTCAATTTGAGCCATCACAAATGACGTGTGTCTTCCCATTACTTTGGCCTGGTGTACGGCAATGTCTATTCTCAGAGCAGCCTTATGGGGCAATCTTAGCACTAGGGCAGACAATATGGAACCTGTTACAGTTGATTCCAGTTGACTGACAAGCAGTAAAAGTTCTGGCCCTAAAAATTACTTGACAAGTGCCATTATCCTGTTTCAAGGGTGCACTCTATAAAATAAATGGTTCATTGAAATACATTTAAGAGCATAAAGCAAGCTCTCCTTTTCACCCCATGTGACAATATTTTGAATGCATAAACTTATTGACAGTGAAAATTTTCGCTAAGTTTCAGTTTGGGGTTCGTATTTAGATAAACTTTCGCAACTCTGCATGCAAATAGCACTAGCACTGTCATTGTTTTTAGCTGACGGCTATGCATCGTCACCTATTCCACCACAGCCTTTTTTTTTAAAAGGGCTATTTTCTCAGCAGTATTGAACATGAATGTTTTGTGAATACCCGAGCAATCCATTCCTTTTATTCTGATTACGACACTGAAAACCAAAATGTCTTCAATGTGATAAGCATTTGCGTCAGAGAGATTTTCTTTTGAATCGGAAGACTATTTTGACCTAACCACCCATATCAACAAAAGTAAAGTAAAACTAAAACTTGTGGTGTGGCTACTTGGCAATGCACAATTTTCACACTTATGGGTTGCACACCAGTACCACATTCCTGGCAGTAAATGTATATACAACATGCAATAAAATTATGGTTTGCTTCTCATATCTGAATAAGACGATTGGTATCTCGACAATATACATTAACATACAGTAGACAGGTGCTGCGGAATCGTTGACTTCACATCTGTAAACTTCTGTACACAATACACAACAACCAAACGGCATTGTTACAGATCAACCCCGACTGATAATGACAGCAGAGGTAGATAGGCCATGCACCTAATTTAACCAGTATTATATACTTCATTCATAAATTTAAGCTTGTTAATTGGTTAAAGGGGATGACCCGATTTAAGGTTATAAATTTTTCATCTTGATAGAATGGCCTTCACAAAACCCCATCTGTAAAGTTTTCGCACCAATATTTCAACCCGTTTTGATGTGAGAGCTAAAAATGTGTGATTTTGTAATCCCCAGAGAGTACTTTGTAAAATTAATATTGGTCATCCAAAATGGGGCATATTTTTGCTCATAACATCCAAACCAAACATCCTTTAGCCCTAAGATTTCACAGGGTAAATGAGAAAAATAGAAGCTTTCTTCTGATACCAAAATTTTGACCACTTCCAGTAAAACCTGGGGTCCCTGGGGACGAGGCTATTAGCGATCAGACCATGGACCTTTAAGCTTGTTTATTTGTTAAACGTCTCTCACATGATTTGAAATAGGTTCACTATTTTGATGGAAACTTGTGCAAGGTACTATTTACATCCATCAGGGATGTGAAATTTCCTCTTTAAAGAGGATTTCCTCTTTTTTTTTAAAATTTTGTTAGTGCCAAAATTTTAGGTTTTTCTTTGATTTTCAGCCTGTTTCTGGTATTTTTCATTCCTTTTTTTCCATTTTTTCCCTGTTTCCTTGTTTTTTCTCTTTTTTGTCCATGGCCTCTCACACCCCTGATCCATAAATAGTACCTCCAAGCCGTAAATAGTAGATGGCTTGTGATACTGCGCATGTGCATAAGAGAGCAAGAGGTACTTTTTATCTGAACCGCACTGTTGTCTAAAGGCGACCTTGCATTGAGTATTGAAAGACAAAAAATTTTGGAAATTTATTGATGAAGTATATAAAACAAATATATACTGCCTTTATTCAAGCCTCTGGTTTATAACTATAAGATAGTCCGTCAGTGACATCAAGTAGGCCTACTTGATGTCACCTCGGGCTCATGGCAGTATACATTTGTATACTATAACAGTGCTAATCTCATGGGGATGATCCACACAACAATAGCAGGGAGTAGAGGGGGCACACAACCTGGGGAAGAGCCCCGGTGAAGGTACATGGTTGCAAAGCCCCCCTCCCCCAGAAAAATAGGTTTTTTTTGCAATTTGAACCTCATTTCAATGCAATCTCATTTTCTCTCTTTTTGACCCCTGGGAAGCATGCGTTCCCTCCGCACCCCCTGGCTACGCGCATGTTCAAATTGTTAAATCTATAGTTTCAACAATAGTGACATTGCTGGTTAATGGTCATGGTGTTTTTACTTAATTTTATTAGTTTCATTCAGACTTTAGAATAATTTGTAATAAATTTTTAATTACCTAATCATGATGTTTTGCTTCAAATGCATGATGGATAAGAACCTTGCACAGTGCATTCGTCAAGATAATCAAACCTGATCATATGGGTGTGGGTGGCTCTCGGCCTGCCAGCACCGACCCATGTGGTCAAGTTAGATTATTCTGATGAATGCACTGGGCTCAATCCTTATCCTTATCAATATAATGTCATTGTGCTGATCAAGATGAAGATGGAGATTCAAAATTATTTGCATCAAACTATATTAGCTTAAACAGGTTAAAGATCCGACTCTGGATTCAATTTGCTGGATTTCTAAATTTCTGATTTTTTAAAATAGTTTATGGTTGTGATTAGACCAGGTAAGTATTTAATATGCATGAATTTATCCTTGCCCTACTTGCCCTTCTTGCCCTTTTAAAGGTGCTTGTTCCGATTTATGTCTATTGTGTTCTCTACTTGATATGAGAGCCTCGCACTTGCACTTGCACATACGCCCCATCAAGTACCGTGGGAAACAAACTTGCGGTTTTTATGGTAGACGCAATAACGCATATATTGCAAAGCCCTATTTAATACTGTGCTAATATTGATGGTTAACCAATAAAACAGCAGTTTTTTGTTTATATCTTGGGAATGAAATGGATTTGAGGGCTCAAATTTCAGGACAACAATGAGAAAAATATGGCCTTTCATCTGATATCAAAATCGACACTACTTCCGGGTAAATCAGGGGGATCCCAAAGACGATCGGAACACGCACCTTTAAAGAGGCACTACCCAATCCTCAGCTTCGACCCCACTCTTCACACCATCAAACCTGAGATTTTGGTAGAAACCTTGTATTTTTCTCATCTCATCTGTGAAATATTTTGACTGACTTCTTTCCCATTCTGATGCTACAGGCTAAAATATGGTTTGTTTACGGTAACTGAAAAACATTTTGTAGAGTACTCTATGGGCTATTGTATTACACACAATTAATTACCGCTCCCATTAAAATGGCAAGTAGGATTTTGGAATTAAAATATATTGGTAATGGCCCTCCTATAAACAGAAAAAATGTAGGTTGCAATCAGGTGGGGTACCTTTAATTGTGTAGGTAATAAAACTGTATCTGTAAAGACAATGTTCATTTTAAAGAGCAAGTCAATGGCTTGTTCAAATCTTCAACATTTCATTCTTAAACAGCTGTGAAAATGTAAGCAATTTCATTGGCTGATGCCTGGGTTCAATTTGAAAATCGAACCCAGGTAGTGCGCGCTGCGTATTGACGTTGTTTGGAAGTTGAAGCGCTCATGTCATACCGTGTTTGGCTACATTCGCGCATGCCTGCTAACGTTGTGTCTCGTTGTACGCCCGCCCGCCCACCCGCCCACTCACTCACACAATCTGTTATGGTCTTGCCACTTGTTTTAAGCTCGAATACTTCTAGCTCATTAAGTATGGCCGCATTGGGCCCAAATCTTGGCAGTTGGATGTTTTCTGTACGCCAAGGTCTTATCCGGTCTTGTGTTCCAGGACCACATCTTTACGACTCATCTCATGGGGGTGGTCTGTGTCTCGTCCCTATTTTCTATTTCAATCACTGACTCTCTGAGTGTTTTTGGTTGGCAATTGCTCACATCTAAAATATAAGCATGATAAATTAAATTTGCATCCCACAGGAGGATTTCGAACCCAGGACCTTTCCATTACAAGACGAGTGCCTATAGACGCATGCCACACAATCTGAGCCACAGACGGTCGTCTTTTGTAATACTTAAAGGCACTAATCATGTATAGCTCCAGGCTAGATAGTAGTCGAAAAGATGTGGTCCTGGAACCAGTTGCGGATTATTGAAGTCATCTGCGTTCCTGTACCCCTTCAAGCCCAATGGTATCTTGACCCTAGAGGTCCAAAGGTCCTATACAAGATTATCTTCTCTCTCACTTGGTAAAACAAAACACAAAAAAAAAACAAAAACAACCCACCCAACAAAACACACAAAACCCACCACAAAACCACACACCAAAAAAAAAAAAAAAAAAAAAAAAAAAACAAAAACAAAAAACAACAAAAACCCAAAACCCAAAACCCAAACCAACCAAACCAAACAAAAAAAAAACACCCAAAAAAAAAAAAAAAAAAACACATAGCAATCTCTGGTCCCCAAACTTCCGCAGATATATAGCCTGAGCCTTACCGTTCAAAACATTGGTAGCCCCAACCCCCAGAGGTCAAAGGTCAAATCTGAAGAAGGTCCTAGTAATGCAGAGTCCATTTGCTCAGTATGTGTACCTGAGGTGGATTTCAAAAAGACTTGCAATGCAATTGTACACCCAGCTTAAGCCAATATTCATAACTTTGTATATGTGCGTACCAATCAAATCTTATGCTACATAAATATACGCATACACGACGCAGTCCATTGATATCTCACAATGACCTCGAATTGTGATGTCATACGTGCAAATGAACGCGCTTTTGTGACGTTTAAGACTACAGATCCAAATTTTGAATAAATGTTGCCCCTGACAAAAACATGGATAAAATTTTTCCTTACTATCCTGGCCCAGCTCGCGGTGATTCAGAATGGCGAGAGCATGGAAGTCATGAATGCAATGAAATCACAGAAATGTAAGGCGACACTCCGTAAACTAACAAACAATAGTAACTGACAACGAAACATACGTTGTGTTAGATGGTTTGTTAGATGAGATAATGTAAATAGGTGTTTGTTGACATGTTAATTCCATGTAAATACGTATTACTATGCCGGACGGTGACATGACGAAAGTTCTCATAGCTGAAATAATACCTCAATGCTCAGCCTCCTTACGTGCGCTGAAGTTTGGTTCTATACACTTTAATGTCCCGGTTTTTCTCGGGGGGGGGGGGGGGGTTTCGGGGTTCCACAAGAAACAAAACAACGTTGAGATATTTTGCACAGACACGTGTCCTGGGTAAGAATTTGTAGTACCCACCACCGCGATGAATTTGACAGCCTCAACAGAATATTAACTGTAGTTGAACTGGCTAAACTGAATGATGTGGTGGCATATTCAGACTGAACTCCGGTCTGAACTTGAGGTAGAAGTGGGTGTTTTTGACAACGAAAATCTACTACCACAATTGCTAGCTGCTAGCATGACTGCACCAGCAAATCTAGCGGAGATATCGCCCGGCTTACCTGCACCTGGGTCTGCAACTTCCCCCGCTACCGCCACATGCCGCATGGTTTTTGCATTTTGCATATAATTTGCGAGGATCACAGCGGGACATCTCTAACTTGAGATGACCGCCACGAGAAGAAAATAATGGATACAAGTGCGCGGGCAGTGCGCCTTAGCTTAGGAAGGTGAATTAACGCTTGGTTTTAAAAGTGAACCAAGTTTTAAGTAATTGTAACATGTAGGTCCCCATGCCATGCACCCAACGCAAAACACCCAAACCGTATCTCCCAGTCTCCACACACATCATGAAGGTTATTCCTCTGACCTAAACAACGTGCATGTACAGTCATTTTAATATATACTGAACACCGGGACTGAACACAAAAAAGCAAGAATCGACAGCCGAATGGAATTGTTTTTTTTTTTTTAGTGTAATGATTCTTCAATCCAACAAGAACACTCACGTGAGTAAACCAATGGGCACGCTCTATCTTTGCCTCTTTCTATGACATGCATGGTCGTGCACGTACCTACTAGTCCGAATAGGACTTCTCTGGTTTAATTTTTCAGGTTAAAAACAATTTAAAGTTGCGGCATTTCGTTGATATTTTGAGATCTCAATTCATCATCTGTCTTGGAACACCAACCATGAAAGGCCGCATTACAAAAATAGATTCTCATAGCTAGCCCTCCCTCCTCACTTTTTTTAAGGTTTCCATCCCTGAAATGTTGACGATGAGGACCACAGTCACGTTCATGTTATTTTAGAGACATAGGATCTTTTCCCTATAACCTGTATTAAAATTTTTAAAAAAGCCTCACATTTTTTTAGCTTTTGATGTGGCTGGAAGTTAGTGGAAAATCAATTTTTCGTGAAAAGGGCCAAATTTTAGTGCATTTCGTATAAATATAAAAAACGCCCTCCGTCCTCACTTTTTGCAGGAAAAAAATAAATTTGACCATACCAAGGACAGCAGTACTCCAAACAAGCTCAAACAACATGATACAACAGTTTCAAGCATACATATTGCAAATTTGATGGAGTCAACATACTTTCACTTTGGGGTAGGGTGAACAGCGGCTAGACGACCTTTCCCAAGTACCTTTTCGCCTACAAATTTGTTTTTCTGTGCCACCGGGAACCTCTCATAGCATTAACACGTAATCATAGTTCCTCACAAACCCCCTTGTACATTATCGAGATCTGCGCTTAAGTCTAGTGTGGCTTGATTTCTAATGTATAGTTTGTGAACGGTCAAGAAATGATTCTCGATTGCTATGCCTTCTTTGTGTAAACAGTATTTTCATATTCTTCATCATCTTCAGAATTTCTTGAACCAGCCCGAAGCTAGTAACATCATCTGTATGGCATTTAGAGCGTAACGTTTGAGCGAACAGGAATTGAGTGGGGGTCCCTAACGTTCCTCCAGCGGGCATGATAAAACACACGCGTAATATGAACTCTTTACATGACTTACTACAACAGGGTAATCTGTTCTGTGTTTACAAATTCACTCGTACTTTCGTAATGCTTTCCACATGATTCCTACTTCTAAACTAAATTTCAGTAGTTACACTTTCCAGGGATATATCCACATTTTTATTATTTGTAAACTTTTGTTGGGTCCTTTGTTAAGATTTACCAAGAATAGGCGGCAACTGGGGCAGGTAACCGGGGACTGTAACTTGATTCTAGGTTGAAGTTGAGACTGAGTGAGTCTAGCAAGGATGTGGTTTATTTTGGGCTAGAACGGGGCTAGGATATCGGACTTGCATCATTGCATGTTTATTTTCTTTTTGACTTGGCAATTCAAATTCATTTGCTTGCATACATTGAGTTTGTGTACCGGTTCGTGACCGTGTACTCTAGTGTATAGGCTGTCTGTGTAATGCCCTTGACCGATGTTACTTCCCGGCGACAAAGAAATGAACTGGAGTCATCACGCCATTATCCGTCGATAAGATGGTTCGCGCGCAAAGTATTATGGGGCTGTGCCTCCTAGTGCTGTTCGTGGGTAACTTGAAAAAGTTGTGTTAATTGAACTGGAAAGGTGCATATTTCAAAACATTATTTTACCCAACATTCCCAATACTATTATTATTATTTTCATGATCCTAGTCGAAAATTTTACAAGGGTGTTAAACTACTGAATATTGTATGCGGGATTTTATGTCTATGACCATTGTTGACTCTGACTGAGCCTGAGCTAGACAGGGAACCTTTACGTCGTGTTTTGACATTGGTCGTCGGCGTAAAAGATGATACTGACTCGTCTGACATGCACTAAATTTCAGTATGACCCGTTGTACTAGCCTGAGGCTATCTATAGAAGCACTAACGTTGCATGATTTTTCTTGATTGATATGTAAAACCTACCTCACTGGGTAGTAATTCTGTGATATGACATGGTGTCACCGAGCTCCACTGCAGTCAAACTAGTCCGAGGTTGCTCTGAATAGACACTCCATATTGGGTTGTGGTCGTGTACTAGGTCAAAGCATTAATATTACTATACCGGGGTCCATCCGCATTTTTAAAACTGGCATTTACTCCCCTTGACTTACACGGGTCCCTACTCCATGTCACCGATTCTTATTGTAACGATTGCCTTTATGTCAAATATCAACCCGTTTAGAAACCATAGCCTAGCTATTAGCCTAGGCCATCACCATCCCATGCCATGTCATGCATATGTCAAATACTGCTCCACTGGTCAGCTGGTATGCCAAATGTAACATATCAACTCTAATAGTCAGGCGCACACATAACACTTGATTTGAGACTTGTACAACAAGCTGTGAAAGACTTTTTGTAGACCCACGCCATCATTTCAATATGGCGATGTGGGCTAACATGCAGTGAATATGCCTAAGCAGTCTATCCATGACCCCCGACTCACTTTGCCAAACTTCTCTGAACTTCAAACATGTCGTTTTCCAGAACGTTTTATATTCCATTGCCATATGACAATCACTGCTCAAACAAAGTAATAGAATGAAACTTGACATAATAAAACGTCCCCTTTCCATTCGTCTTTTCCTTCTTAAAACTCCGGTTAAACCCACAATCAAGCAAATGCTGTTATTCCTAGTGGTGGCCCCATAACATGAATAATGTAATATGTTAAGATTTCATAATCCCGGTGTAAATGTAAATTTATAAGCGCTTCTAATTGGTCAAAAGCTTGTTGTCGACCGTATGACGTAGGGTGAAACCCTTAATTTAAAATAGTGGGTGGAAAAATTGCCTTGCATAAAGAACGATGCATTGTAAAGGTGAATTTTTTGTAGGGCCAAACCCAGAACCACTATTTTTTGTAGCAAAGTTACAGGTATGAATAGTTAAAAACCCTTGCGCCAATGTTTTAGGTTATCTTATTTGGCTCGTCTGTATTGTTGGTTCTCAAATTTTCCCTCGGGGGGCCGACTAACCATTCCGCGAACCAAAAAAATACCTCCGATCCAAATCAAATAACCTCAAAAACATTATGCGGCGCGTTTTTTTAACTCTAAACAGTACCTGCCTATGTACTCTATTTTCAATTTGTTTTACATTTCTGCTTTATCTAAACTCCCTGTATATGCACCATTTTTTTCCCTACGGAATAAATTGCATCATTATAAAAGGAGAAGGAATGATTTTAGCGTGAATACGTATAAACGGAAGATTCAGACTGGGTTATTAAAACCTGACTTCGCCAGGAGCCGTCGATCTTCCAATCAGCGTCAAGCGCAATTGCATGCAAAAAGCATGCAGTAACACCGATTGGCTCCCGCCGTTTTTCTGGCACTCGTAGGATCCTAGAGCAACAAAGTTTTGAGACGCGCGCTGCACATGTCTCATCTAGATACAATACGGGTCTCCTGCCCTAGAAAATCGACCGTATCATGCAGGTAGAACCGAGAATACCCCGTGTTTCCTCATATTGGTATTCAAATTAATACAAAGATACCAAAACATTCATTTTTAATAAAACAGAATCATGTTTGAAGGTTTTTTGTTTTTCTTTGTTCAGAATACGCTCCATTTTTAATTTTTCTAAAAATGAATCACATTCATCCTAGAAAATTAAAAATGTGCCATAAATATAAAAGTTTAAAACATGTAAAAACTAATCTTATTAGGATTTCTACACACTTCTCTGTGTATTATACACCACATAATAAGATAACAAGCATTTTTTTAACAAGATTATGCCACGATATTTATGAGCTGTTTAAAGGAAGCAGGTTTTAGACCAGTACCCACCCAGAATTTTTAATACTCAAATTCCGCGAACCAATCAATAACCTAAAACATTCGGCCGCTCGGTGTTTTACCTCTAACATAACTGCTAGTGTACTCTAGGTTGAAATCTTTGTGAATCCGCAAACCTGGTCTCAATTGAATTAATTATCAATACCATTGTTTTAAAAAAAAATGTTTGAGTAAAGAAACTATCAGTGATCTCCCAAAAGAGATAAAAATATGTGAATGTTGCATGGAATACTGACTTAAGAATAAGTCTGTATAATTTTCACATGTTATTTTTTGTAACTGAAATAATTTTCAAAAAAGAATAACAGCAGGTTCGAAGCTATGTACACCATTCAATTACGTGTAGCATTAAGTGTCTGACGGACAGCATGACTAAAATATCCACTTTTCCTTATTAGTTGATTCTGGTCTTATTACGTGCAGGGTGTGTAAGGATACCTATACTTGTTACAAACAAACAAAAAGCTGATTTTGCAGATTTTTTTTATTTTCTGATGTTAGGCAAATCCTGATAGTGGCTTTAACTTCCTACCTGGAAAAACAATGGATCTGAGGCTTTGTGGCACTATCCTTTCAATGAGGTAATTATATGCATGCAACAGACAACTACAAATACCCCCCCCCCCCGGCACATATATATAAACACACACCACACACACACATCCTTGCAGAGCTACATTGTGGGTTTTAAACTGAAAATCTCTCTTAAAAAAGACACTTTTTAGACATTTTTTCAGAAAAATACACTTTTTCAAAAGTATATAAGGAAGAATTTCAACTATAGAGTTTTGAAGATTTTCTCTTAAAAAGACTTTAGACATTTTTTTAGATTTTTCCGTTTGTTAAAAAAAAATCAATATTTTTCTATTTTTCTCACTTTTCTCAGCCAAGTGGATTGCGCCGCAGGCCTTGTATAGTTTTACTTAACTAGAAAAATCCTCTTTTCTTGACTCTTTTTTTACGGAATAAACCCAATACTAGATTACAGTTTTTTTCCGTTAATAGGACAATTCGTAACATAATAACTCTAGTAAAAATACCCCCACAATGAAGAAAAATACCCCCAATGTACAAATCACTCAGAATTACGCTTTATACTGAAAATACACTCAGAATGTAGCTCTTATAAGTGCACATACATACATAGCACACACATATGCACATATGTACATAATGTAGTACATACATATGCACATACAATCCACTTATGTAGCACAACAAGCACTTAAATTTTTGTGTCAAAGCACAATGCCGCGATGTGGCCTGCGTGTGCCTACCGCCTAGGCTTCGTCTACATGTTTGTCAAGGTGCTGCAAGTTGGAGTGGTGGGCATATTTTCTGCAATCCAAGGGGGGCCCCCCCCCCCAAAAAAACCCCAAATTTTTTATTTTTTTCAGTTTTTTAATTTTTTGTTTTTTTCAAATATTTTTGCATGGTTGTAATCAATTCATTTTGCCATGTCAGCCAACCCCTGAAGCAAATAGTCTAAATCATCAACCTTGATGGTGTAAGCAGAATGATGTTATATAAACCTACTATTGAGTATGTTTTATTCAGTCCACCTTAGTTTCCAAATGTTAAATGACAAAATAAATATCAGAGTTGATTCCCTTTGCATGCAGCTGGTTCGGACAGGTCTGTCTCCTTATAGCAGGGGTTTTTCAATAGGTGCCCCGCGGGCCAAATATGGCCCACCAACCATTGTATTTTGGCCTAAATTTCTTTAAAATATAAAGGAACATAAGACTTTCAGTTGTGCGGCCCTCAAGTGGGGAACTTTTAAATGTGTTCATCATTCCTCTGGCCCTTCACATCAATTGAGAACCCCTGCCTTATAGTTTTAAATGAGTCTAGTTTCACAGTGTTCATATCATAAGATAAGCCTATGCTGTACGTGTGTCTATCACATCATATCACACGGGCGCCAGCATTATTTTGAGTAGAACAACGAGGTGCAGCCATGTTGTTTTATGCTAAAATGTGTTTAGCCTGTGTGATACGACATGATAGACACAGGGCAGAGGCTAAAAACAATACTTTTATTCTCATTCTTTAAAGGTCCATGGCCTGATCGCTAATAGCCTCGTCCCCAGAAGCCCCAGATTTTACTGGAAGTGGTCAACATTTTGGTATCCGAAGAAAGCTACTATTTTTCTCATTTACCCTGTGAAATCTTAGAGCCAAAGGATGTTTGGTTTGGAAGTTTTGAGCGAAAATGTGGCCCATTTTGGTCGACCAATATTAATTTTACACAGTACTCTATGGGACTTACAAAATCACGTTTTTAGCTCTTGCATCAAAACGGATTGAAATATCGGCACAAAACTTTACACGTGGGGTTTTGGAGTAAAGTCCAATCTATCAAGATGAAAATTTCATATCCTTAAATCGGGCCATCCCCCTTTAACACCTTTATTCAAAATAAGCTGTTAGTTATCAACTAACTACCCAAGCTTTTTAGATTGATCAGTCCATTATTACTATGCACCTTCAATTGGCCCGAGCAGTGCGTATGCATATCGCCTTGACACGTATGTGCTGAACCGTGTGATATTGTCTCATATCACACGGCCAGAAGCCGAAGAAATTGCATAAACAATCTCAAGTGTATGCATTTGATGATTGTATTATGTATTATGGAAATTTGTAATAAATTGATTGAATTAAAATTAAAAACCACAATATGTTTGCAATAAAGGCTAAAATCACATGCGATATCTTTGACATCATAATATGACTTGCGCGTACTATGATATAATGTTTTTGTGCATAAGTATTTGTTTTTGTTCTTCCTAGGTCTTAGGCAATCATTTAAAAGCAAACTGAAGGAATGTGTTGTTGAAAATGAGCCTGTTTCACTTTGATATGAATTTATTTGACCAGTTTATTGTTAACTAGAATTCCTTTGTTCTCAGTTCTCTTTTCTCAGATGAAAGGGAGATGGTGAGAGTCCAACCAGAACCTCATGAGGCATGCCTGAAGGGAAGAACCTGTAGAAGTGACATTACTATACTATCTGCCAGAATTGTTTAGACGTGCGTCAACATGGAAGTGAATGCCGATTGGCTTGTTTGAGTAGGTTGGCCTCTCCATTGGTTAATCGCACATGAGGCTACTCTAGTCCCTCCCCTTCCTCTCCGCCCCTTTTATGCAGATATTGCAGCGTGCGCGTTGCCGACCACTGAATAATTCTGGCAGTGCAACTGTCTAGTGACTGCATTCAATAAAATAAAAAAATCAAGCAAAGGTAATTCAAGTTGGTGAGTTGGCCAAGCTTAGGCTGTTGGTATTTAATGGCCATTGCCCAATCGCTAATAGCCTCATCTCCAGAACCCCAGTTTTTACTGAAAGTGGTCAAAATTTTGGTATCTGAAGAACTCTATTTTTTCTCATTTAAAAATGTGAAATCTTAGGGCTAATGGATGTTTGGTTTGCATCGCTCTTATCATTGCTCTCTCTCTCTCTGTCCTCCTCAGAATCCCCATCTCATTTTCGCTCAGACACCACGTCTCGCTCCCATACAGCATCACTGATCTCACACAACTCTTATACACCATTCCTTTCATCTTCAAAAGGATATCTTTTTCCTTGCAACAACTCCCCACATTCCCTAAACTTCACCCACCCATACCTCACTCTAGCTGTCACAGCCACCTCGCATCCACCACCCTCACTAACCTTGTCCCCAAGGCATATGAACTCCTTCACAGACTCCACCTCCACACAATCTTTCCTCCTGTTCCACCATCCCTCAAGCTCCCTTCTCGCATCTTCCGCACATAAGATCTCTTGACAAGCTTGGCGTCACTCTTTTCACCTTTGTACATCTCCCATGGATCCATTTCCCACATTTCTCACACCACACTGAATTTGCTTTTACCCTCTTCCCACACACGCCACATGGCTCTTCCTTACTCACTACCACCTCCCTCTCCACCCCGCTCACCAGCACTTTTGTCTTCAAAAGGTTTACCTAAGACCCTTACTCTCAAAAGCCGCCTTCCATTTCCAAAACTTCTCCCTCGGTCCATCCAGTGTCTCGCACATTAAAACCAAGTCTTCAGCATACAACATCTCACTCATCAAACCTTCTTTTGCACTCTCCATCACTACATCAATCACAAATCAATGCGAAAGTATAGAACCTTGATGTACACTTACCTTCACCTCAAACTCATACAAATCAGACCCCACTCTAACTCTTGTCTTTGCTCCTCCATACAAACTCATTACTGCTCTAACCACTACTTCTGGTATCTCTCTCTTCCTCATCGCCCACTCTTGAAAACACATATACAACGTTTTCCCTTTAGCTCAGTATTCCACTTGCAACCTCCTCAAAATAAACACTGCATCTATCGTACCCTTCCCTGGCATAAACCCAAATTGTATCTCATCCACTTCCACTATCCTCCGAATCATATTCTCTAGAAACCTATCCACAATTTTCATTGCAGCTCTAACAACTTCAAACCCCTATATGCACCATGACTCATTGCATCCCCTTTCCCTTTAAAAATTGGAACTACCACACTCACTGCCCACTCCTCCGGCATCCCTCATCCATCTAACACTCTCTGACACAACTCCATCATCACACCAATCCCTATCTCTCCACTCGCACTAATCATCTCAGCACTCACCTCTGAGGGTCCAGCTGCCTTTCCCTTTTCATTTCTCTTATTGCCTTCACCACTTCTTCCCGACTGACCCTCTAACCTGGCCCTTCCACAACATCAGCCTCTACCTTCTGATCCCACTCATTCTCCTCATTCATGATTCTCTCCATATGCTCTTTCCAGACTCTACCTCATCTCTCTCACTGAAATTCAACTTTCCATTACTTCCTCTCATACATCTTCCCCCTTCGACATCTCTTCCATCCGTTTTCATTGCCTCCACTATCTTATACAACTTGTTTGGATTCTCTCTCAACTCAATCAGCCCCTTCTCTGCCTCCTCCTTCATAGCCTTCGCAACCACTTTGCTCGCTTCTTTAGCCTCTTATACCTCGCTTTATTCTCTTCCGTACCATTTTTTCTCATATCCTTAAATGCATCCTTCTTTCTTACTATCGCCTCCTTCACCTCTGCATTCCACCACCCCGTATCTCTCCTGTCTCTCCTACCTTTCGTTTTCCTGCACACTTCATCACATGCCTGTAACACTCCTTCTTTAACCAGTTCAGCGCGCATCCCATTTATTAACGGGATGCAGACTTCCCCGTGCTGTGCACATCCCGTTATATGACGTGATGGCAGCCCAAAATATACCTTACTTTTTCGAAGTGATCGCACGACTGTACCGCTAGAGAAGTCGGCCTCATCTCATATCAAAATGTTCAGAAAAGAATGAACTACAGATGGCTCTATTTAACTTTGTTGTCTGATAAAAAATAGAAACACTACGAAGCTCGAAAGTGCGAATACCTGTAAACAGCTGATCCAAAATGGCGTTGTCCGTGTGATCAAACATGCGATCTTCGCTGATGAAACTCGAACAATCGAGCATGAATTCTACGCAAAATCACAATGATTTTGATGACCACATTGATCAAGTCGTTGGTGAAAATAGTAGAGATAGTTTTGATGAAGTATCTGACATGGATATAGGGTAAAAATTGATGAAATAGAAGTGGAATCAGATGCTGAAATTCAAGAAAGTGTGGATGTCATCACATTCGAACTGTCAAGCATGATAGACGTGTGTCGAGACTGTGTGCACGGCGTACTGCACGCACTTCTCAGCATGGAATTTGTAGGCCTAAAGAAATTTAATTTCACATTTTTTTAACTTTCAAGAAAGTTTTCGTGCATCAAACTAAATATAGTAAATGAAAAACATTGTTTTGTTTGTACAAGGTACATCATGTATCAGTACATAATATTTCTATACGCTTACATGCTACACTGTAACAACAAGACTTGTATTGCAGGTTATGCACCAAGCAGTACGTGGCTTTGTGTGTGAGTGGGGTGTGAGTGCATGACCTTCATTGACTCATTGATAATCGCTGCCAATTATTATTACTGAGCATCTCGTCACATTGACTGCCAGTATGAAATCTACTTAAGATGGACTTAGTAAAATAGTAAACGGCTTGACATATAAGGCTGTATCACTATCCATACAGTCACGCTCACGTACCAAATGACCGAAGAAAAATATTATGTGGTCTGTAATTAATGTGGCCTCACATGTATTGTTTTGTTCATGCAAATCAACTTATTGTCATCATGGCTTACCAGTGCTACATAGCACCAGAAGTCATCATGGCCTACCAGTGCTACATAGCACCAGAAGTCATCATGGCCTACCAGTGCTACATAGCACCAGAAGTCATCATGGCCTACCAGTGCTACATAGCACCAGAAGTCATCATGGCCTACCAGTGCTACATAGCACCAGATGTCATCATGGCCTACCAGTGCTATATAGCATCAGAAGTCATCATGGCCTACCAGTGCTGTGTAGCACCAGAAGTCATCATGTCCTACCAGTGCTGTGTAGCACCAGAAGTCATCATGGCCTACCAGTGCTATATAGCATCAGAAGTCATCATGGCCTACCAGTACTATGTATACTTCGTCCGGCCTGAACTAAGGAGTGACGTCAGAGCTTTCACGCAGTCTTCAACGTGCGAATCGCAGTAGGCCGCAGCTGTAATCGCGAGCGTACAAAGTCGGCGTTCGCGATACGCATGCACAATAGCTGTGCGAAAGCTATGACATCACTCCTTAGTTCAGGCCGGACGAAGTATAGCACCAGAAGTTACCATGGCCTACGAGTGCTATGTAGCACCAGAAGTTATCATGGCCTACCAGTGTTATATAGCACCAGAAGTCATTATGGCCTACCAGTGCTATATGGTACCTGATGTCATGGCCTACCAGTGCTATGTAGCACCTAAAGTCATCATGGCCTACCAGTGCTATGTAGCACCTGAACTTATCATGGCCTACCAGTGCTATGTAGCACCTGAACTTATCATGGCCTACCAGTGCTATATAGCACCAGAAGTCATGGCCTACCAGTGCTATATAGCACCAGAAGTCATGGCTTAGCACCAGAAGTCATGGCCTACTAGTGCTACATAACACCAGAAGTCATGGCCTACCAGTGCTATATAGCACCAGAAGTCATGGCCTACTAGTGCTACATAGCACCAGAAGTCATGACCTACTAGTGCTATATAGCACCAGAAGTCATGGCCTACTAGTGCTATATAGCACCAAAAGTCATGGCCTACCAGTGCTATATAGCACCAGAAGTCATGGCCTACTAGTGCTACATAGCACCAGAAGTCATGGTCTACTAGTGCTATATAGCACCAGAAGTCATGGCCTACCAGTGCTATGTAGCGCCTAAAGTCATCAAGGCCTACCAGTGCTTTGTAGCACAATAAGTTATCATAGCCTACCAGTGCTATGTAGCACCTGAAGCCATATAAAAAAAAAAAAAAAAAAAAATCATGGCCTACCAGTGCTATGTAGCACCTGAACTTATCATGGCCTACCAGTGCTATATAGCACCAGAAGTCATGGCCTACCAGTGCTATATAGCACCAGAAGTCATGGCTTAGCACCAGAAGTCATGGCCTACTAGTGCTACATAACACCAGAAGTCATGGCCTACCAGTGCTATATAGCACCAGAAGTCATGGCCTACTAGTGCTACATAGCACCAGAAGTCATGACCTACTAGTGCTATATAGCACCAGAAGTCATGGCCTACTAGTGCTATCTAGCACCAGAAGTCATGGCCTACCAGTGCTATGTAGCGCCTAAAGTCATCAAGGCCTACCAGTGCTTTGTAGCACAATAAGTTATCATAGCCTACCAGTGCTATGTAGCACCTGAAGCCATATTGGCCTACCAGTGCTATATAGCACCACAAGTAGTGTTCATACATTACAAGATGCATTTTTTGTGCAGTTCAAATGGCAAAAATGCCACCAGTGAGCTAGAGGACCCAGCTTCTACCACTTCTAACATTCATTTTACAGAATACTGCTCTATTTGCTTCGGAGACACCTGGATATGCACAGTATCAGCTGTTTGTAATACGCCAAGTCTGTCTGTCTGTCCGTCCGTCTTTTTCTCGGAGGACACAAAACTGGTGGGGTGTAGCTTGGGCAGGGCCAGTTTGACGCTTGTTCGTATAGCGATATTGCGCCCCACCCCCACCGGTACATCCCGAAAAACGTTTTCAACAAACATGTTTTAAAAGCCAGGTGACGTGATACTCGGATCGCACTAGTAATGCTATATTAGCTTTCAAACTGTGTCACTGGTGATTATTTTTGTTTTATTCTGGACTTGTCATAATAAATGGACCAATACCAGTGATGGACCACTTTAAAGGTGCATTTCGTATTACAGCCCCTTCTTTTTTTAATTCATTGTTTTCACTAGAATCCTTGAGAAAGCTTATTGCAACTTTTTCGCTATTCCGACTTTGTGGTATTTTGTGATTATGAAAAGTGCTTGTTTCCCACGGTCCCATAGGCCACTGTGCTAAAAATTGTCTGTTACGGACAGAAACACAAATTTGCGAATTACGTACGATACGCCAATTTGATGTGAGATTTGGTAACACGTGGGATTACTAATGTTAAACGTTCGAGAGATATGAAAATCTCAACTTTTTTTTTAGGTAAGTCGGGGGTGATGAAGTTGTGGATCACAAATTCCGCCCCTTTAAGAGAAAAGGTCCAAACTGAAATCACATCATATTTGTTATAGGACATTCAGAGATTCCATGGTGATCATAACCATAGCGTGCCCATTAAATATAGGTGAGGGGGGCTTGACTCTTGAAATGTTCGAACATGAAGCCGAGCGGAGCGATCATAGCGACTAACGGTTGGGGTCAGGGGCCCGCCTTAGGCCAGGTCCAAGGGGCAACGCCCCGGCGGGGGTCCAGGGGCCAGAGCCCCTGAAAGCTCCTGAGTTTTAGGGGTTTCAAGACGGAAACGCCTATTCCTTGCGTACTCCTTCCGACATTTTTGTTCCGCATTTGCATAAAAAAAATCAATAATGTACCATAAATCATTCTTTTCTTTCTGTTCTTTCTTCTCTTTTTTCTTCTCCTTCCTTTTTTCTTACTCTTTTTTCTTGAGAACTTTGAGGGGGGTTTTAGCCCCCGAACCCCCCCCCCCCCCGCGCTATCCAGTGATACCTCTTCTGTTTTGTTTCTTAGTTCTACAGAGGTCACAAAACAACCTATGCTGAAAATTCCATTGTAGTTTTTAATTTTGGTTCCATAGGCTGTGTTAATTTAATTCCTGGATCTGTACATTTATACAAAAATGTTGCTAGTGTTCATAATTAAAGGTGCAATTTCTGTGTATCCGACACCTTCTTTGTTTATCATGGTTCACTAGATATCCTTGAGAAACGCCTTTCCAAAAATTTAGTTGATCCCGACCTTGCCGGTTTTGTGTTATTAGCACATGCTTGTTTCCCACGGTCCAGGCCACCATGCTCTTAATTGAATTCTATAAATACGAACGAATTTGCACGAAGATTTGGCATACAACATGGATATTACTAAGGCTAACGGTTCAGATTTTTTTTTAATTAAGCTTAAACTTTTTTTTAGAAAAGTTATGGGGGACGAGGTTAGGGATCACGAAATGTCTTTTAACGTAGTTGCATAACTTGTTTTGGATATTTGTTGTTTATAGCAGGATACATGTTTCATACAAAAATCTGGCTTTGTCACACAAATTGAGGCATCTCCCACATACTCTTGAATACTCTCTTTTTAAATATTTTGTTATTGTTAGATATAAGATGGTTTTGACACCAAACAAGGATTATTGCTTTATCTAAAATTCAAAGGACATTTTTTAAGACAGATTGGAAAAAACAAGTTGCTTGATCAAAATGAAAAGAATTTTGCCACACTACATTGTATCAACAGAACTAGAAGTCTCTTTGAGAAAACATCAACACATAAACTACGACTGAAAACGAGGGTTAACATTTTGCACATACATCCACCCCCCCCTCCCCCCCCATGAACATCCATAAGTGCTCATTTCGGTGGGGACAATAGTTTGAAAAATTTGGGTTATATAGCCCACTAGCTCCATCCTGTATGCAAGCAAAAAATCACGTTTCCTTAAAAATTTAGTTTTTGTACAAAGTTGGGACTTGTGTTTGGTTAAATTTTAAGAAAGTGACATTTACACCATTTGCAGTGTGTACTCTGGTATAGGCTTGCGCATCCCTATTTGGAACTTTCCTGAATGTACAATCCTAGCTTTAAAAATATGAGCTTGTAGCATCAGGGGATTCTCTGAAACAACATTGAAGTCACAATTAACCCAATCGTTGCGGTACATACATAGCTACGGTCAGCAATTTTACTCATTAACTACTCTTTGATCACAATTGCTTATACACATTAAATCAACATATTAATCATGGCAATTGTGTACACCAATTCAATATACACATCTCCCAACAGATTGATGGCAAGTAGGTGTCAGCTGTTGTGTTTAAGTGTTAAGCACTCACAATTTATCGCAACATGAAGTCTATAATTGGGAGAGGAGGAAACTCATTCGTCCAATGTGACAACATACCACTCTTGAAGATTTGGGTGTCTATAGAGCCTCATTCCAAGAATATACAGGTTTCACTGGTACAGTACGGTTTTGATCAAAAACTGGCCACCAACGGGACCTTGGAATGATGGGCCAACCGTTGTGACATTGACAGTTGTAAAAAAAATTAGGTGTGCGTCCCCCTAAATTTTGATGCTTGCACCACAATTTGCATTTGGGAGTTTTGCTGCAAGTGATAATCCATTGCTTTGTCTAGTTGTGTTTTTTTCTGGTTTCCAATTTACTTTGAAGGCTACAGAGTACTATTTTCAAAACGGTGATGTTTTCAATAGTTCGCTTTCATTGAAGCTGTTTTTAAAATTACAACCTGATGCCCTTTTAACTTTCCAATCTACCTATCATTGCTTGTGTGCAAGGCTCACAACCCAACACTTTTATCACACCTCCATCTTCCTCTTTGTTTATACTTAAAAACAGTTCCAGTTCTGTGAATGAATGAATACAAACCTTAACTAAACATTTGCATATTCACTTTAGCTTCAGTCGGCAGCTCTCATAATTTGTCAGGGAATTTCACCTTTCATGTTTGACGGACAACCCCAACTCATTACCAACACACACAAGGACACACCCACACAATTGAATTTGATAACAAGCCCTACAGCCAACACTGAGTCGATAAACTGTTTCACCTAAGGTTAATCAAATCTCTTTATGCAATCATCAAATCTCGTAGATTCCACTTCAGATAAGCCAAGCCTTCGTCAGATTTCCCAGAACTCCTACGTAAGAATAATTCTAAAACATCTCCCTTCTGAATATGCAATTTTTTATTGACTTTAATTCAACTGCTACATGTGACTGATTAAAAAGGACAACACTACTTGAAAATCAAAACTTTGCATTATAGTTTAATTATAACATTTTTGTCAAATCTAAGATAATTGTTAATCTGTTTGACATCCAAGATGTTTATCTTTTTGTAAGTCATTATTAAGAACTCAATGTTTTGAATTCTACTTTCTCCTCTGTTAATTTAAGGGATTAGCAACGATTTGCTAATCCTAAACATCGAAATATTTTTTTTTTTTTTTAATATTTTTATATTTTTGTTACTGCAGGATAGGCGAACATACCTGGCAGTGGTTGCTTTAAATCTGTGTATTAAAGACAAGGCAGACTTTTTATCTGATTCATTAATTTCTATACGTGCATATCACAATTCCACTTGAGATCAAAAAAAGCCTTTCCCGGCGCATTCAAAGATTTTCACAGCGTGATTTGTGCACAATGATCAATACAGTTTGAACCTCAAACACAAGCATTATTGGGATCTTTGTTTATCTGTACTGGTGTAAACCCAATCAGACTGTTAGTGTAATTTTGAGACGCCGTCGCTGTATGTCTATATTGCGTAACGGTATACAACAAATATTTCCTCAATACTTCATTTTTTTCACTTATTTTGGTGATACTGTTTCTACATTAAAGCAGTTATAATGGAATTGTGCACACTTATCCCTGATTTAAATATAAGTAAAAAAATGCTTTCCACATGTTTTCTTTCCCAAAAACAATTCTCAAAAAATAATTCTCCGCTTCTCTCGCCAAATTAGTAAATTCGCTGCTAATCCCTTAACTTTGGTGATGGTTTGAGAAATATTACATTCTCCAAAAACATCAGAGATACAAGAATTATGGGGTGTTACACCGTGTATGTAATAATTTCTGTAATGTAATAACCGACCGCGTACTGTAATAAAATTTTGACGTGTTATGTAATAAAACGCGTAATGTAATAAAAATTTTCGCGTAATGGTAATAAAAAATGACGCGTTTTTTTTAAAAAAAAAATGTAATAAGTTAAAAAAAAAAAAAAAAAAAAATTGACGTCGCTTATGTATAAACCATTACGCGTTCTGTAATAACATGACAATATACTTTCGAATTTCACATAATTTTCAAGCAGCAAATTAAAATTTCTATTCACCCACGGGCGCGGCGTATCCATGAGTGTACTCACGTGCAAGGCACGAAAACACCCCTGATCAACACTCTCCGAATAATTTGTATTCCACTGCACCCCGGTAGCATGTTAATACTTTAAAAAGTGTATCGGTCTTGTGCACCTCCTTTGGTGTATGGGGGGCATGATTGTGTACCCTTCGACCCCCTTCTGAACACTGGATTATTTTCAAAACTCTGGTCATTGGTAGGGTACATGAACACAACCAACACATAACTGGGAAAAAAATGAAATCGATTGTAGAGATTCCAAAATGCCGCCAAAAAAAAAAAACTATTTTACAACTCTCAACAAATTCCCCCGCCAAAAAAATTGAAAAGTGGCTCCTAATAGGACAGAATAAATACGTTAATTGCTGAAATACAAATTTTTAAAAATTAAGGGGCAAAACAAGTTTGTGAATAGTGCCACATAATGCTTATTTATGCTAATTGCATAAAACGCCATGGCCGATTTTTTGTTCAACCAAACTGCGGACTGATATTTAGGCAATTACATCAAATTTTGGGGGCAAAAAATTTAGCCCACGAAAAACAAAATGCCGGTGTCCACATGGACCCCTCCCCTATACACTTAAGTGTTAATCCTCGTTCTGGGGGGGGCTTTTCCGCCTTGCTAAAAAACCCCTTCTGACATTTTAATAATATATAATACGCCGCTTTATCATGCAAAACTAAATATCACCGAGGTATATATAGGTAAGGTACAGGATGAATCCCATTAGTTGATTGGAAGAGGGGGATGGCAAACGCCCCCCCCCCCTTCGGGAGAGAAGTATCAACATTCCTAGTACGACATGGGAATATCCCAGACACTTGATCGTGGTAACAATGGATAGCTATGGTCCTCCTCAATTCAAAATGCGTACCAACATGCCTACATTACGTCAGAATGACATCATACGTTCGGTCAGCAACACTGTCATTCCATAACACACAGTGTAGGGGACAATTTGATTTTTTCACCAACGAAGTTAATATATCCGTTTTTCATACAGGTTTTTTGGCTGAACTTGATGGGAATTTATTGACTATGTTTATATAGATGAATGTGCCATTTGTTTTTATGTTATGGCGTCCCCCTGTTTTGGTGTAAGAGAGAAAACTGGCCCGGCAAAAGCACCTATACTTTGCATGGGGAAATTCTGTTTTTTGCTGTAACGATTTTTTTTTTCGAATTAATAATACTAACTTTCTTATCCAAGATTAAAAATTTAAAGCTAATCTACCAGTTTGCATTTTGTGACCAATTTAGATCAGGACAGATTCTGCAAGTAATTTGACTAGATTTTATGTGGTCTACAGAACTACCTTAATATTTTGCCTGCCAAAAACAACAGAGGGCGTCCTGATGTAAACATGTGACATCACAGGTCACATCATTTATACTTCAGAGCGTTTAAGAAGTGCTATAATAATGTTGTTGGTCAGTAAAATGGCGAAATATCCATTTTCCCCACCCTATAGCCAGGCACTTTTAACACACTTCCTCCAATTCATGCCGGCATAGTGACGTCATATAGAGATGTTGTAGCTTATTTTTGATACCAATAGATGGAGAAGAAAATCGCTAAGCTTCCTTGTGCTTAAGTTATAGGATTCGGATGTTCAATAAGGAAGATCAAACCCCCCCCCCTTCCAGGTAGACCTCTAAGATAACAAGCATTATATAGCACGTGGCGTTTTTTTTTCCTGTTTTTTACATAATGTAAACACCTAAATTTGTTGTCAAACTCGTGGAAGTGATTCAGTAAGGGTCCTTTTCATTATGCAATTTTTTTTCATGCCATTATTTTGTCATAACACCTAAGTGCCTGGGGATCCTGCGTAACCCCACAAAATTTTTTTTTGAGAATGATTTCTCACTGCAGTTGTTCAAAATTTTTGGAACGTTGTTTTTTGCAATTGCCTAACAACTACTATGCGCTTCTTATCATAAAATTACTAAATTAGATTAGTTTGGGTCTACCCCCCCCCCCTCCCTCCCGGCATGGCCGGTGTGAAAGTAATCATAGTCCGGCAGGTATCATAGTCCGTTCTTCAGAGACGACAACGGAATAAAGCATGAAACGACTGTTGCGTGAAGAGTCAAACTGAATCGATTGCCCAATATTGTTCACCATTGTTGTTCCCGGACTGTGAAGCCCGGATGACTATATCTCCTGCCACAACATGCACCAATGGAAGTGTGTTTTTAATCAAAACAGAGGAAATTACCGCAAAATGCCGAAAAAAAAATATAATTTTCTTGCTATTTATATAATATGTGTCAATTAGCTAAGTGTTCATTGATATTGAAATATGTTGGCTTATATAGGAACCGAATCATGTTTTATCTCCTTATGCATGCAATGTGGATAACATCAGTTAAGCCTAGAACCCGGGGGAACACCCACTTTGGAGGTGACCGCGTATGTAAGGCTGTTACGACCCCTATTTTCAGCACGTTGTCATCCAAAGACCCCATATTTTTCACTGTAACCACACCCCATATTTTTTTGCAAATTTTTACACCGTCACCCAAAGACCCGTTTTTTTTTAATTTTGCAAAATTTCACCCAAGAAGACCCAGTTTTTGTTTCTTTTTTTTTTTAATATAGCAATTGTCACCCGAACCCATCTGTTTTTTATTTTTTTGGCAATTTTGGCTGCCTCTCACCCAAAGACCCCATTGTTTTTCATATGGGTTTGTCACCGATGCCCCTAAGTTTGCAAGCACCAGCGGGGGTCTAGCACTCGTCGCACGCGTTTATTTGTTTAGCATAACCAACCCCACTAACTAACTCGTACTATGCTCGTAGTCACCGGCAACTTTCGCTGGCGATTGATTGCTATCATATATAATTTGCAGTAGTAGTTAAATATGGATTAAAGTACATAACAAAACAACGCTTTCTCCCAGATCGGTGTAAAGCATTGGGTATTTGATTAAGCCTGCAGATAGAAAGGTTTCTGGTTCGAGCCCGTGAAACATTTTCTTTGATTAATCATTTCAATATTTTAAGAGTAAGGGACCATTTTTATGAAATGTAAAAAAAATGCCGCGTATGTAATATATTTTATTACATTACCGCATCTTTATTACATTACCTGTTTTAACACAACACGGTAACATTATTACATTACGCGTCACTTGGTTACGGCGAACTATATATTGTTATGTTATTTTTCGTGTATGTAATCCTCGACCGCGTAATTAATAATTTCTGCCGTGTATTGTAATAAACGGGTAATGTAATAAAATTTGCAGCGTAATGTAATCATATTTTATTACATTACGCGGCAATTTTATACATTTTCCGTTTTGTTCCACTACAAAATTACTTACGGTCACCTCGAATTTCGAAAATTATAGTAGGTCCGCTTTGCATACCTTTTGTATATTGGGTACATGGGCCTTTTCAGATTCGGACTAGTGGACTTGTTTAATACTCGGATTAGCCGACTTTGTTGCATATTCTGATAGCAAACCCAGTGGCGTAAGCTTGCAACGGGGGGGGGGTGAGGGCAGAATGGGCCGGAGCATTTTTCCTGAGGGATTGAGTTTGGGTCCTCCATAGACACTATACAAACGGTTAACTTGGGGGGGTTGGCAGGGGGCTCGCGTTCTGAGCAGGGGGCTCGGGCCCCTGGTTATTTTTCCACTATTCCGAGCACTTTCTCACCTGCCTCCCCACCCTAAAAACACCGGTCGGTACTTCACGCTCCAGCCCGTAACTAATACCAGGGGTCCATGCCCCCCCAGCCATTGCAGATCAAGACTCCCCCGCGGACTTTACATTTATCAGATAGGTTGAAGACATCCAGCGAGTATACAATTGCGACCAGGCAATGTTTTGCTCTATCTCCCACAACAGCCCCCACCCCCATAGCAAGCCATTGGGCGATATGTTTCAGAACCTTCGCTAAGCCAAGGCAAAGACGGGGAGAACACTTGCCATTTTAAGCCAATGCGATGCGAGCAAGTTATGTGTACCCGTTGCCCTTTTCATCCCCAAACCCAGGGGTGGGGCCCGTGCTGGTCACCGACACAACCATTCCTTAGTTAACATTCTTAAAATCAAAGGTTGATGAGGTTGATAAGGATGAAGGCGCCTAGCAAGTTTTGCTGGAATTTCTCTTTGGTATCCCCCACAGACGGTGGGGCGGTATTGTCCTTAGTAAACCAAAATGCTACCGTTTCCCAGCCGAAGACAAATCCACCAAGTTTAAGGTCAAGAATAAATTGGAATCAATACTGACGGACGGACGAACCGACGCACTCACACACTGCGCTCGAGAGAGACCGCCGGACACTCGCGGCACAAGCCCACACAAACATCTTAGGAGTCACTAGCCATGTATGGCTAGAGTACATAAATCGCATCCTGCTAAGTCAAACTAACAAACAAAAGTAAACAATACAAAATTGTTTGGTTTTTTTGTGTTATTACATTAATGCGTTAATTTTTATTACATTACGCGTCAATTTTTTTTATTACCATTACAAACGAAAATTTTTATACTTACGCGTCAATTTGTTTTATTACATTACACGTCAAATTTTATTACATTAACGTCGTTGATTACATTACACGTCAAAATTTATTACATTACGCGTCGGATATTACATTACAAGAATTATTACATAACAACGGTGTAACATGTGCATAATTAAGATGGACCACACTACTGTGGTTTAATCCAAAAAATATTTTTATGAAATTATGTAAATGATCTTTCACACTAAGTGACCAAGGGGGTTTTCACTCCCGTTAGTGCCCAATGGGGTTCCATGGGACCCCCCAAGAAACCACTTTCCCGAGGGAATTTTTGACAAATTTACACCACAGTGAAGGATCAAAGACATCCCAATCAGCACTAAAAAAATGAAATTTGTTATTTTGGCTGTAAATTGGGGCAAACATTGTTTTCAAAACACACAAATTCGGGCAAAAAGCGGAAATTCATGAGCCTTGCGCTTACATCAAACTTTGAAATTTTTTATGTTGATATCTATCCTAGAAGACCCACATTACATATTTAACACAAAACCAGCAGTTTAAGGGAATCCTGTATTTTTACGGGTGTTTGCAAAATACAGGTCATTTTCGCACAGAGTTTGTTTCGCAGCGTCCACTATGAAATTGTTTGTTTTCAGCCCATAACGGTTAATTATTTTGAATGTTACTAATAATTGTTTACTTACATGTATGTGTGAACTTATATCAGCAAAAAAAAAATCGCTTTGGTTCTTTGAATTGTTACAAAATATCTCAGATGACTCCTTTAGGGCCCAAGGGGGGTTCCATGGACCCCCACTAATTAACTCATTAACAGCTTTGCCGATTTAATTTTGGTATGAAAGGAAGCACATTTAAAAGTCAGACATTACAAACAATTTTGGCACAAAAATCCCACCGGAAAGTTTGCCCATGCAAAAACAAATTTTGGGGGTCCATACACGGCTGTTTGATCCTATTGAGTTACATATATTTTATTACCCAATTTCAAAACTGAGGGCAGTATTCAAAATGACCATATATGGATATAAAACTAACGTCATCCACTACTAAAAAATATCGATCGATTGGATGATCCACCGCATGTTTAAGCCAATTAATTCATTATAGGGATGCACCGATAGTTTGAGTGAATCGCGATATTTTGGCGATATTTCGATATATGTGGTGAATACTGAATTATTTCGTGTTCCTACTTAGGACAGGACATTTATATTACCTACTCTTCTCTTTGGTATAAGATAACTATGTGTACAACAACGGTGTACGAATAAACACTTGGCGCAAAAATGTATGTGAATTTAGTTGAGTAATTAGTTAAAATAGCCGGCCATGTTGTAATTGAGTCTAAGTGGCTAACTTTTTACTACTATATGTTTGAATTATTTTTATTTATTTAAACTTTCTTTAGGCAGGGTAGCCCCTTCAGTGACAAAGCACTGATTCCAAGGAGGCCCTGCATATATACACATTGTACAGAATGAACTTATACAGACATTACCATAAGATAAAAAAAAAAATACGAAAACACAGACAAATCAAATAAGCAATGTGTATAAATGAAACTAAGACATCTACAGTAGTACAAAATATGCTTATGTGGGATTTACAAATGTAGATGCTTTTAAGCTGAGATAGACCCATTTGTAGTCATAGTTAACCGCGGATATCAGAAGGAAACTGTTTCCATATATTGGTTGCTCTCATATGGGGAGGGAACGTACGTACATCCCTGCATTTAGGTTCAAGTGGTTCATACAAAGAGTTTGTGGTTTGACTTCTGGTACCCTTAAAATGAACTGAATGCATAAAAGTGAACTGAGAGGAAA
This sequence comes from Ophioderma brevispina, assembly GCA_023653785.1. Taxonomy (NCBI): domain Eukaryota; kingdom Metazoa; phylum Echinodermata; class Ophiuroidea; order Amphilepidida; family Ophiodermatidae; genus Ophioderma; species Ophioderma brevispina. The sequence goes on from JAMKCH010008478.1 coordinate 101,355, forward strand.
GGTAACCTGGGGCAAGACCTTTGAAGCATTTAAAAATAAGCATTAGCATATGTTTATACAACCGATCATTAAGTTTGTTCCACTGCAGTTGACACATCAGTCTTTAACAGGAGTTTCTAATTCACTGATAAAATTATGCGAGCTAATCTATTTTGAAGAACTTGAAGTGTGTTCATAAGTTCGTTAGTACAGTTAGACCAGACAGGGCTGCAATATTCCAAAGTGGCCTGACGTTTTAATTTGCAACATAATAAGAGTATCTTTTGGAATATCAATATTTAAGAAGGCTCTATAACACCACAACGTTTAGAAATACATGCAGGACATTTGATTGATATGATCACACCAAGACATCAGAGGATCAAAATTACACCAAGATAATTAAACTGGTCGACCCTTTCAATAGTATCAAAACAGTGCAGAGAAACATTTTGAAAATGCTTGAGACATTACATGGTCCAAATACCAGAACTGGTTTTCTTGCATTCAAGTGAAGTTTGTTATCATCAAACCATTTAGAAATTTGTTTAAGTTTGATTGAAGTTCAAATTCAAGAGTGTGCGGATTGTCTGAAGTACAAAGAGTGTTGTATCTCAGCATACATAGTACATTTAACAGTTAACACTATTTGAAAGATTATTGACAAAAGGATAATAAAAAGAAGAGGGCCAAGTATAGAGCTTTGGGGATTCCCAATGTGATATGTTTGGAAGTCAGAAGAAGTTAGAATTAATGTTGAATGCCTGAGTTCTGTCACTGAGATAGGATCGAAAACCAGTAAGTGCAGGAACCAGTAATACCATTTTGTGAAGTTTATCAATGAGAAGAGAATGGGTAATGCAGTCAAAAAAAAAAAAGCCTTTCTGAGGCACGAAAATTTGCACCTGTTGCACGACCCTCATCCATATTTTTCAAAATAAAATACTGAACATCAAGCAAAGTAGTAGATGTGGAATGTTAGCACGAAAACCTGATGGTACTCAGAGAGAAGGCCATTGTCAACAAGGTACGAATACAATTGATGTGAAAACAGCTCTTGTCCATGATTTAGAAATAGTGCACAGAACGGAAATAGGTCGATAGATCCCCACATCTGATTGTCAACAGTTTTAAATATAGGGGTAACTTTGGCTTTTTTCATTCTGCCGGAAAAAACCGATGTAGTAAGGGAAAGGCCTTGAGCTGTCCCGTATTATTCAGAGGATGATAGTGGAATGAACTGCAGTAAGTTAACACAAAGACATGTCTTCTGCTACCACTTGGGCGCCCAAAATGGGAGAATTTAGTCTACATGAGAAAATGAGATAAAATAGCTGAAAAATGCTATGCAAATTTAGGCAAATTTGGCTCTATTTTCATTAAGATAGCCTATATCGCTATGCGTGGTATCGCAGTAATCGGGGAGATGGGCCAAACAAACCGAAAAATCAATTAACAGACAAAAATGTCGTCCGCTTAGATTTTTGGCGCCAAAATTGTGCCTTAGGATAAATGAGTTAAAATAGGTAATGTAACAATTAGTCAAATTGGGCTCTATTTTCATTAATATATGCATAATTCGCGAGAGTGGTATCAACAGTAAATCGGTGAGAGTGAGATGGGCCGCTGCCGAACAAACCGAAATCAATTTACCGACCAAAAATGTCGTGATCTGCTTAGAATTTTGGCGCCAAAAATATGTGATTTAGGATAAATGAGCTTAAAATAGGCGTACAGTAACCAAAATTTATCAAATTGCTCTATTTAATTATATATGCATATATACCGCTATGGGTGGTATCGCAGAGTAAAAGGGTGAGATGGGACGACAAAACCGAAATCAATTTAACGACAAAAAGTCGTCTGCTTCGATTTTTGGCGGCCAAAATAGTGAATTAGGATTAAATGAGCTAAAATAGGGGCTACATGTTAACAAATTTGAGTTCAAAATTTGGTCTATTTTCATTACTATAGGCCGGGTGGGCCGGCCTATATACGAGATGAGTGGTATCACAGTAATCGGTGTGAGATGGGCCGAACAAACCAACAATTCAATTTAACGACAAAAATGTCGGTTCTCTTCTGCTTAGAATTTTGGCGCCAAAATATGTGAATTTAGGCTAAATAGCTAAAAATAGGCTCATGTAACAAATTTAGTTCAAATTGGCTCTAGTTTCATTAATATTGCATAATACATGAGTGGTATAGCAGATCGGTGTGAGATGGGCCGAAAAACCGAAATCAATTTAACGACAACAATGTCATCTGCTTAGATTTTTGGCGCCAAAATATGTGAATTAGGAAAATGAGCAAGGCTTAATGAAGTGATTCCCAGTTTCCGTTTCCCGACTCCGGTCAGAAGAAATGCCGATCACAATAATTCATTATTTACAAAAATATTATTTCTATTTTCCAACGGTTTTTTTTAGAAAAAAAACGAATTGTTTAACGTGATTCTTACCACGAATGAGGCCATTTAAGCACTGTTTAAGATGACAGGGGGGTAGAAGAAAAAGAACGGAAACGTCCATTTTCTAAGATAATAACCAATGTACGTGGTTCCCCCAACACCCCCCCCAGGCTCCTTACCTACTTTGTGTGTGTTTCTATTAAACACCGATGATCGATTGACTAGTAGTCTTTGCAAAAGGCTGCATGCGTGAACTATGATTTAAAGGATATATACCACCACAGCGCATTCTGACCGAGCAAATAGGTTTAGTCTCCTCCGAACAGGCTGAATATCAGACTGTAGTAAAGGATAGGACTTAGACTAGGTTGAAATGGGAATTTCAACCGTGCACTGGGTAACGAGCTATATATTTAGCACGTTTCAAAATAAAGGATATAGGAAATTTACTGTCAATTTTTTCGAAGGTTTCATAAAATAATATTGAAAAATAAAAATTACATTTAGATAATTCTTGTGTTCTTAGTTGTTTTAGCAAGTTCCATGCTATGAAATAAAATGAGCTAAAATAGGCTACATGTAACAAATTTAGTAAATTTTGCCTCTATTTTCACTAATATATGGCCATATAAGCTATGAGTGTATCGCAGTAATAGGTGAGATGGGCCGACAACCGAAATCACTTTAATGACAAAAAGTCGTCTGCTTAGATTTTTTGGGCCCAAAATATGTGAATTTGTCTAAGTTAGATAAAAAAGAAAATAAATTGCTACGTGTGCAATTAATTTGGTTATATTTTCCACTAAGAATACGGCTATATACCTAATTAAGCCCTGACTTGTATTCGGCTAGATCTTTTGGACTGCCCCTACGTGGTTATACTGATATTTATCGTGTTTGAAATTGGTAGCCTTGCTAGGGAATTGTAGGCCTACCTGGTTAAAGTTCAACCTCAATGACTTCGACTATTCATGCTCTGTTGTGAAAATGGTTTACTATCCATGACTCGCCAGGTTTGGCCGTGGTGTGCACATCATCCAAAGCGCACAATTAACCCCCGATTTTTCATGGTTTTGGTGTTAGTCATAAGCTAGTCAGTCAATATGATTTATTAAACAATGGTCAATTTAGGATTTCCATTATAAAACAATATTAAACTGGTTTGTCGTAGTGCTAGCAATATACTTTCTACGCCAATCTGACATCTGTAGACCTTCGTATGCGGTACGGTCAAGTCCAGCGGGCCGAACGAGCAAATCAAATTTATGTGGTTTAATACTAGATTGTCGTGCTGTCGCAGTGTCGCACGACAGGTAATTTGTCACGCGCAGCGTAGTTAACTGTGACCAATAAAACTTTGCATGTCGCCGCTACAGGCTGCGACCATGCTGCGACCAGCCGATAAATCGATTAGTTTGTCGTGTGATCCCTGCGACAGACAACGAAGAGTTGACTTGAACTCAACTTTTCTGTGATACACACGATGGCCGTAAAAAAACTGACAACGAAAATGCACGAAGTATTTACATGTATTTTTAAACTCCTCCGCAGCGATGATGGGACATCGATAAAAATGATCATTTGGGGGATTTGGGGAGACGATTCCAACGTAAACAATGGCGCCATGATGTTGAGCTGTTGCCCGCAAAAAAACCACGAAAAAGTATGAAATACTCGCGACACTGTCGCAGCGACACGCAACAGCACTTTTTGTCTGAGGCGACCAAAAAAAACAGCAAGTAGCGCGAAACCGAACCACTTGGGCTTTGCGGACACTGCGACCAGCCACGGACAAAAAGTATGAAGCCAGGCCTTCAGCCTGTCTTTAGGCGTGGGAGTGCCGATAGACACCCATCACAACTAAAATCGTCTTGAGGGGGTGCAATTTTCGCCCACACCTAAATTGGAAAAATAATTACACAATTTGAGTACAAAAGCACACCTACAGCCACACATGGACTAATCTGCAGAAGTGTTTTTTTAGCAAGTAGGACTTTTTAAAAGACAAGGCTCTGAGCAGTACTGAGGTTCAGAGGCGCGTTTCTTTGATAAAAAAAAATTGATAAATAATACTTCGGGTCTTAGTTTGCATGAAAAATAAGCGAATTTAAAAACAATGAGGGGGTTGGGGTGATTTCGCAAATAATAAAACATACCTTTCAAACAAGCCGACGTGCATAGGACCCCCCCCCCCTGGTCACTTCTGTGTTATATTCATCCTTGCCATTAAAAGCATACAGCACAAAACTCATCATTGTTCTATATGCTACCAAGTTCATAACACTAATTGGTTTAGTTCGTTAGAGTGGATTAATGAAATTTCTCTTACAACTATTTGAAAAATATGCAAATGAGCTCATTAAAATTCATAACATGTTCCAAAAACCATCCACAGCAATAACCTCAGTTATGTTCTATAACCCTTGCCACATTAAAAGTTAATAGAAAATATTAATTGGTTTAGTCTGTAGAGTGACTAAGAACATTCTTGAAATATGCAAGGAGGTCATTAATATGCTTAAGGTCTGACTCAGAGATTTCTGAATTATTTTTGTTAATATAGTAATTAAAAAGTCAATGAATAAAGATAGTAAACATAGAATGTCAATTCCAAATTTTGAGAGAATCGGATTTTGCTTTTTGAGTGCAGTAAACTTATGGTGTATATAACAGTTGCCATAGGATACTAAGGCAAATATGTGATTTTTATATGAAGGATTTTCAATGTGAAGCTTAGCTAGTTCACACAGTGATGTAGTATAGGCGACAAGCATTATGTATATGCAACAAAACACAATTTTGTTTGAAAAGAGGGCGCCCTCATCGGGAAATATCGAGTCGGCCTTAAAATGTTCAAAAAGTTATGCGGGTCATCTTCCCTACTCTCAATTGCCTATCTGTTGCTCGACTGAAGCTCCCATATTTTTCTGCTGTGGCTTTTGGGTTTTGCATATTCCTCAGGCGTGGTGCCAACGAGGTTACTAAAAATTCAGGGATTGGGTTCACTTGGGAGGCTTTTGATACAAGCAACAAAGTTTATTATTTATCTTGATAGTGCAATTCTGAATAAAGCAACAAACAAAGTTTATTACTTATCTGGAAGTGCATTTGATAACATTTTCATTAAAAAAAATATGCTGTTGTAATTTGAAGTCAGTCAGGGATTAAGTGAGTGCAACTAACAAAATCCTGAAAGTATTGCTGAAATCCTGAAAAAACTGTAAATTTGGGCACAAATAGGCCCAAAACGGAGTGAAAATAATAAAAGTGCGGGAAATTTTTGAGACTCCATTTCTGAATTCAGGAAATTTCCTGAAAATTGACATCCCTGGAAGTAAGTTAAGCATTGTGGAGGTATAACGAATCCGACGGCGACTATTATCGTCCCTACGCCATGGGCGGCGCACTCCCCATCCGCCATGACTGGGGGGAATCTTTTGCATTTCTCGTTAACACCGCGTTACGTTGTACTGTGTACCACAAAAGCAGGATTTAATTTTGATCAGTTCTGACGGCAAAAACCACCACTAATTTCACTGTTATCCATTTGTATATCATCATGGACGGATCAGGAAAAAAATGGAATTTCGTGGCTGCACAAATAGCGATAAAAGTTACAAACAGAAACGGCGGCGAATTCCTCGCTAATGACACAAATGTGAAACAATATCGTATCAATTTCAGTCTAAATACCACATTGTAACTCGCCGGTCATTTTCACGTGGACTGATAGTCCAGGCGTAGAACATTCCATGCACAAACGAGACTGAATTTGTTCAGATTTCCGAAATCGATCACATGGGCACGGAAGTGTCTTTCTAAAACACCACAACCAGCACGGAAGATGTCACGTTTTTAAAGCAAATACGATCGGTCTGTGGGAACTATTCAAGTTTCACGTACACGGAACTAAGAACCCACATTCGGTTGTTACTTTATTTTTGTGAGTCTGGATGTTGTTCGCAATTTTACGAAAAAATTATGTTTCTCACGCGGCTGTATTACAAGTTTCTAAACATAACGGTCATTTCTCAGTCCACCCAAAGGGGCAGAGATGAACCTTCAAACGTTACAACAACCGTACGGCACCTGCCCTGGAATTCCAGTTTAGGCCAGGCCCTGACATCATCCGTCCATAAAATCCATGGAAATAAACGTTGAAATTTGTTAACAATTGCAAAAAAGGTAGGTTGTAAATTCTTATTATCATGATTATGGGCTTATTATTGCGTTCGTTAAGGAATATGCGGCGTGTGTTTACTGTGTGTTGGTGGCCGGGATGCCCCCCAGGTAATGGCCGGCGACGTAAGGGTGTCCTTTCGCGGCGTCCCCGTAGGATTCGTGTATACCGACAGTACCAATGCTTACCTAGAAGTTAGGTGTATTACATGCGTGTAGTTAAAAGCTTTCTGAAGGGGATTTTGTGGTCAAAACCAACTACACACGTGTATCCAGTAATTAGGCCCCCTAAAATGAAGGACTTAAGCACCCGGGGGGGGGGGGGGGGATATAGGTCAAATGAAGGTGAATCAAAAGCTATATATATGATTTTGTTGCAAATGCATATTATGGTGAGGTTGTGGGCCTGAATATTTCCCCCACCTTTCTATCTTTGATAATAATGACTTGAAAATACGAGTAGTGGCAAGAACAGGGCCTCAGGTGTTGTCCTATTACTTCGTCCTGGCCTGAACTAAGAGTGACGTCATAGCTTACGCAAGTCTAAATGTACGAGTCGCAGTAAGCCGCAGCGGTAATGACGAGCGTACAAAGGCCAGCTCGTGCGCGATAGCATGCACAATACCGTGAAAGCTATGAATCACTCCTTAGTTAAGGCCGGACAAAGTATAGACAATCTTTTCCGGCTTGCTATGTAACAGGCAGGCCGGGGGGGGGGGGGGGGGTGGGGGTTGGTTGCGTGGCGAAAAATTGGGTGAGGATTTAGGGTAGCTGTCCTTCTATCTTGCTGTATTCAATCCAGGTCTCAAGTAACTTTCTAAGAAATGTTGTGCAGGGCTTTATGATTTAAACCAGTTGTTAGTTTTACTTTGACCGTATTTTGGGCATCCAGTCTTTTAAGGCTTATGGAAAGTTGATCCTCCCAGTTCCTGTTTATGTTTTTTAGAATGGGTTAAACAGTGGGGAAAGTTTCATTATTCAGTATTTTCAGATTTTCAGTATTGATGCCATTAACTGCAAGTAGATTGTTTTGAGGGCACGAGACACCATACTTATGACCAGGAGAAAACTTGGGAACATAGAAGTGATTGGATAAGCACTCTTAGAAAGAAATGGTGGTTGCATACACAGTTTCTTGAACACAATTTTTGAATACAAACATGTCATGAAAACAAAGGGACGCAGTAAAGCCACCATGTGTCTTCTGGATGCTACTTTCCACCAAAAGGCTGTAAG